>PVYJ01001733.1:26145-36778 GCA_002995095.1 Rhizopogon sp. AM-2018a | reverse complement strand
GGGGGGGGTGGTTGGGCAGTGAAGCTGAGATAACGAGAGGGCAGTTTATATATAAGTGAGACAAGGTTTTCCGGCAGGGTATTCGCAAACACGGGCACGAAATGAGTAAAATTGACGCCCAAGGCTAAAGATCCGTGAATGGCATTTTTGGTCCGGTAGTTCGGACAGGGAATTATGAAATGCCCTGACCCTTCGAGGCCATCCTCTTTCAAAATACCATTAAGGTTTTTTCACAACGTAAATGGTAAAACACGGCCATTCCAGTGGAGTGAGAGGCTGCGAAGTTCGAACAGATCTAAGCGCCCAAACTCATCCCGACAATACACCGTCAATTTTCAGGGATACAATTATCATTTGCAAACCAGTCTCGGAGGCGTCTGAATCTCGAACAAACGAGATGTAACCCCCAACTTTCGAGGGTTCAATTCTTATATGTTATGTGGCGAGGGACGAGACTCGACCCATGTAACGATGTGGTCTTGGATGAATGAAGCTCCGGTACCGCTGTCAAACACATCACTATAACGTCGTCAAGGTGGTGCGATCGTCGACCAAACGTTCTCCTTCTCGTCGCCGAAACCAGCCGACTCCGCGGAGTTGAAGCGGAGTATAGAATGCCGAGTCTGTCACGCCACAAGCCAAGCTACTTTCCGGTAATACGTTTACTATGAGTGCCGAATCTTTGACGCAGAGATGGCTGCGACAGAACGTCGCCTCATACCCAAACAAAGATCGCGTCTTTATTGATTTTCATACAGCGTTATCTCGTTTCTCTTCCCTTCGTCCAAAGTCTGACGTGTACAGTTCAGTGATTATTAGATTTCTTTCTCAAACCCACCAGTTGATCTTCCTACTTCAGCCTACGATGATGGTCGTACCCAACTTCTCCTATGTCTCCATGGTGTCCTTCCAATATCCTTTCGAGCTGCTTCTTATAATATTCCCATCGCCGTATGGCTCACTAAAGAATACCCCCGCCAACCCCCAATAGTGTATGTTGTCCCAACCCAAGACATGCTCGTTAGACCGAGTAAACATCTTGATGTGAGTGGTCGATGTAATATTGAATATATCCAACATTGGGAGAAAAAGAGCGAGGTATGTTCAGTACTGAATTAACTACCCGATCAGTCCAAATTCATGCCACAGAAAAGGCGTGTAATCTATCAGCTTTACTTGAAGCAATGCAGCAAGAGTTCTCCCGTGGTCCGCCAGTCTATGCCAAACCAAAGCCAACTACTGCTTCTTCGCCTTCACCTTTACAGCAATCTCATCTCCCATCGACTTCATCTTCACCTTCCGGTCACACCGGTGATCGACCACCACTTCCTCCAAAGCCCGGATCACCACAGAAGCCTCCAACAACAACTCCGAATCTATCTCCCCAATATTCTTCTACAGTGAGGACCCTGATAACGTCTTTATAAAGTCAATTAATATCGTACAATGGATACTAATAGGCCAATTTGCTCAATCGTCCACCGCCACCTCTACCGGCCCATCCACCCCAAATCACTAGTCCACCAACTTATAGCAACCGCTCTTCGGGTTATCAACACATGGTCACAACTTCCAATGACGGCACTATGCTGCAAACATCTCCTCTACCACGAGACCCCGTTCTGCCGCCGGATCATAATTACCGTTGGTCCGCACCGCCCGCTGACCCAGCCTTATCTGGTCAATTCAATCAATCACACGCGTCGAACACGCCATCCCCTCCAGCAGTCCCTTTACAGCACCCCCAAGGCCCTCCGCCACCCCTACCAAGCTCATGGTTTCAGCCGGCCGTTTCATTGCGCTCTACTATTGCTACTCCAAACCTTTTGGATGAAGAAGCCGCCGATTCGTTACCCCCGGCGCCGCAGCTTCCCACAGCAGCACCGCCACGTCCTCCGAACCCAGAGTTGCTCCGCCTCCACTCCCAAGTACGCGAAAAGATTGGGTCGGAGCTTGCTTCTTTGTCTCAGGTCATACTTTTGGATGCCGAACGACTACGAGCTCAGCAGACGGACCTACTTGCCGGAGAACCTGCAATCCGGGACGAGATGGCGCGTTTAGAAGCTGTGCGGGACGTTTGTAATAATGTTTCTGGGAGACTGCGGAATACGGTTGAACAAGCAGAGCGCAACATCGCTGAACTGCGGAGAAAAGGAGATCCCGAAGTAGATGAGTTGATCTGCTCGACGAGCATCGTGCACAACCAGTATGAAATACCTTTTCCTCCTATCCTGCGATAACGTCGGACATTACTGACCGGTGTGAATTCACTCTGTTTTTGTAAATAGGTTGATTAACTTGGTCGCTGAAGACAACGCTATCGAAGACACCATTTATCATCTCCATAGGGCTTTGAACACCGGGCGCATTGATCTAGAACGATTTTTGAGGGTGGGTCCGAGGTTTCGTTTCGCCGTGCGTCACATGCGACTGATGGCCGCCGGGTTCTATCTCTTCTATCTTTCAGACTACGCGTGTCCTTGCAGAAGAGCAGTTCACAAAAAGGGCACTGATCGAAAAGATTCAACTTGGCATTCCAATGGGAACATACAGCTAGAGTGACATTATTAAATCAGGGTAGGAACCTCGAGAAGTTGATGTGGAACCTGTAGGGATGCTCGATAATGTAATTGCCATATACGCGATGTTCGAGACCTTCTTCAATTGAACAACCTGTATGGTTTTGAGGGGAAATGGTTCATCTTTGGATGGACAGAGTGCCTGATGATGTGGCATGACATTATTAATGGGCGCAGCAGGAATCACCGGATTAGTTTCTCCCACGATTGTAAAAGACTCCGATTGGCGGACGACAGTGTGGTTGGGAAATCACGCTGTCACGGTGAGGAGGACAAACGACGCAATGTAGTTACTGCATAGTACAAAGTACCTTATTAAAAGCCACCCCGATAATAATACAGGACGAGAAGCATCGTATGGGACAACAATAAATCGATCGACCGGAACTCGCATTCACTAGCACTCCATCCCTTTTGCGTCTCAAATTGAACCTTCCTTCTTCCGGAACTCTGGTCCACCTGTACTTCCTACCCATCGCCAGACGCGCAGTTCGTCTCCACCTTGTACTTCTTCAAGGTTTGCCCTCACATTCGCATTCCCCTCCACCACCCGTTCCACCTGGTCCCATACTCTGCGTCGAACTGATATTGAATGTTCATCCTGTAAGATGAGATCACGAAGCTGCAGAGAAGACAAATACGGATGTGGTGCCGTAACCGGATCCGTATGGTGTGCAAGTTCTTGATTACGCAAGGTATCAAGCGCGATTTGCACTAATTCTGCCACACGTCTTCCTTCGATTTGACGCTGCGCCCGGGTCCGCTTTACGAGATAGAATGCGCCAATACATGCAATGAATGCTGAATATAAAAATAAAAAACAAGGTCGTCAAGCGTCGAAAAGTTTATGGCCTTACCATACACAGATGCTCGCCACTGTTCCCAAAGCTCCCGAGACTTGACAGTAAGCTGACAGTTCCAAGATAAATGTGGCGTTTTGTGAGCTAAATAACGCTTGCCCCTACTCTCGTTAACAAACGTTACGAAGCTGAGTAAAATTCGGGTAAACTTACGCTGTGTCCTCCCCGATTATTATGCCCCCCCAATGGACTAGCTGTTGAATAGCTTCATTGAACGTGTCATCAAAAGTGGCGAGAAGGTGCGGCTATCGGTCCTATGAGGCCTAATCATCTGAAGAGTGTTGGAAGAAACCTACCGCTGTTTTGCGTTTCATAACTTCTCTCAGCCTCTCAACTTCCAAACCCCATTTCTTGGCCTCACCCCCTTCACTATCACTGGCTATCTCTCGTCCTAGCCTTTCCCCGCTACAAACAAGTCTTCCTCGTTCCTGACCAAGAAGAGTTTCTATCGCTTTTCCCAAAGCGCCGATATTCCTTTTTCGTTTCGGATCTTCGATACAACGTGGGGGGAACGCAACAGGTCCCAAACCCGGTAAACCATTCGTCACGTCACTAATGATGTTTTCCACGAGAGGCGTTCCGGAGCCGAAAGGTGACAACAGGCCAAGAATAGGGTGCGGACGGAGTACATAACCAGGGTTGCATACAACTGAGTGTTGTGTGCAAGAAGCAAATTCTGGACACGGGGCACATGTTGAGGGTTGTAAGGCTGAAAGGAACGGTAGAGCGGGACAAGGAATTCCATCCTCGAACAATCCAGCATCGGATAGGACCGACGGGAGATATAGAACAGTCCTATTGTCTTTGTTGTAAGCTTCTACGGCGGCCGCCCGTTGCGCTTCAAGATCTCGTAGAGCCTGATTAGTGCTACTGCCAGTATCACAATAACCTATAGAAGATGATTCATCTTTGTACTGCTTCACCAAGTAGGATGTGACAAGGATCGCGATTAGGTAGATGACTGTTATAAAGCGTGACCTGGACCTTTGTAGGGGAGGGGCTGGGCGCCGCCGGATCAATTGTTCACCATCAGTCACACGATTGGATACGGTAACCTCTAGCGAATCAGGCTCCCCGACCCCGACCCCATCGCTTTGAATTTCGGTAGGCGTCTGTTCATCATAAGCGCCCGTGTTGTCATGAAGATCTAGCCCATGGGCATCAACCTTGTTTGTGAACCTTGGAGAGGGAGAGGGTCTAGGCCGATGTTCGATGGGACTGAAACCAACCCTTTCAGGCGGGGTTGAGATTCGAGGCGGTCGTGATATCGTAGGGGGTAGATCCGGTTCAAACTTCGACTGCGGAGGAGAACGCTGCAGATCTTCTGGGATGAAAGGCACTTTCGGAGGAGATGAAGATGGAGATGCCTGAGGGGGTGCTGACATCGAATGGCGTGACTTCCTCACAGCGATACTTTTCCGGCTACTTTGCGGACGCATAGGAGACAGCCTTGCAGGGGAAGATGATTCAGCGCCCGCCTGAAAAATGTTGTTGTCCTCCCATCCACTGTCGTCGTCTGCAAGCTTCAGGCACGATCAGATAATTATTGGTCAATAGAACTGCCTCAGTTACCGAGATTCTGCGCGCTTGCGATCCAGCGGCTTGGGACTACACAAACGGTTAGTTCAGCTTACAGGAAAACACGCTGCTAACTCACACTCTTCTTGTTCCTGCCCACCTTACGCAGAGGCGAGTCCTCTTCTGGTTCACTTTCCTCAGGAACTACAGGTTGCACCGCGGTACGAGTAGTGGTCCTGTGTGCACCACCGAGGCTGGGTTGTGCCGACGAACGACGCCGTTTTGGCTGGGGAATGCAAGATTAACATAGGCGAGAGAATAGGAGTAATTTTCAAACCGGATCTGGGCGTGGAGGTGGCTCGTCGTCATCCGACGGTGCATGAGACAGTCTCCTGGAAGTTCGTCTCGGCTGCTTTTTCATTAAGAAGAGAAGACGCACAGCAGTCAATATCAAGGACTCACTTTAGTGGCACCACTGAGGAGTTTTCCAGTGATACCATCGGTTATTCCATCATCACTGGCAATACTATTTTCCTTCTTCAGCCTGTCCTTTTTGAATTTGGTTGCCTTGGGCTTGATTTCATCAAGGAAAAGCTGCACCAATTTTGGCTTGGTGTAAGGAGTAGGGAATCTAATGTTGTGATAACCAAGAACACCAAGAAGCTGAGATACGGTCAAGGTGGCAGGATCGAAGTCTGGGTTGAGATATTCGCCCAGGCTGATAACCTGGGCTGCAGTCAAGGCCCTCGACATCGTGGAGCGTGTTGAAGCGAGGTTGACTTAGTGTGACTGTCACATCAAAACGCGAATTCGCGGTCACATGTTCAGTCACACTCCTCCTCGACTTGACGATGACTTGGCGTTGATTCAACTGGCTTAAACAGAGTTGATCCTCGATGAGTATTTTGATATCATTCCCTGCTTAACCTATACTCCCGTGCTCTTCCATTTTTGCGTTGGCGATAGAGCGACTAGCAGCTTCGAGTAGCTCGACGTGGGACGAGAGTTAACGACAACGGTACGATCGTAGCTCTGCTCTTTATTGACGTACTTGTGCATGCCAATATGATCGAGTCATCCAGACCTGCTGGCACAACAACTCGGAAGCGCTCAAGACTTAATGAACGAGAAGAACAGCGCGCATTCTCCCACCGCGCATATGTCCTCTTCGAACATTAGAAGGGACACTGTCAATCCTCTCACGGTATGCAAGATCACTGCACTGGGGTACGATCTGACGCCAGTTGGTTCGAACACTCGTCAACGTTCCGACCCCTCCGAACTCATGGCTCACGTTAAGATAGTGTTGCGGTCTCTCATTCAGGTGATGCTGATGAACCCACGCCTATTTATGCAGTCATCTTTCGTATAAGTATTACGAATATGCCGGCGGAACGCACACGCAGCGACACCGAAGTCGACATACTAATACATTCTAATTCTGCCGACAACAGGGTCCTGAATTGCTCAAACAGGTAACGTTATTTATTTCCGATATCCCCTTCATTTCCCCCTCATACAAACTTAGGACGGAACGGTCCTGAGGGACCGAACCATTTTCCGTTGATCTGCGGCATCGGCGCGGAATCAGACTTCCCAAGAGCCCCCGTGTGAACGGATCTAAAAAAGACTCACCATATGGTTCCAGTAAGCCCAAGGGAAAAGGTCCTAAGTATGGCACAGACAATAAGTCGTGTCCCGTTTTAGGTGGTGCCGCTCACGTACCTTTTTGAAGTGATAGAACAGCCTGAGTGTTTGGCAGTTTAATGCAATGTTGCAAGTGAAAGACAATGGGGCACAAACCTTCTCCGCTTTGTCTGGTCACCTACATACTTGGAAAAACTCTCTTTAGGTTCAAATCCATACTTGAACTCGGTTAGCATTAATTCCCCATACCCCGTCAAGAGCTGATAGGAATTTTAGTTGGAATTACGTGAGTCAAGAATAAGAGACCGACCGGACAACTTGTATAGCCGTCGTACCTGGCGCTGCTAACTTTGCCAGTGTCCATGACCGAAAACAGGTTTTCAGTTAAGATGGGGGCTTGAGACGTAATCGCGGCGGCTGTTTTGCTAGTGGGCAAGGAAGAGCAGTCACCTAGCGCAAATATGTTTCCAAATTCGGGCTTGACGTGTCTGAGGGTCGCCTGATCGACTTCTACCCAGCCAGCTGCATCGGCGATGGGCGTGCCTTTAATGAAATCAGGGGGTCCCATCGGCGGCGTGACATGAAGGAGGGTGAAATCACGATCAACGGTCGAACCGTCAGCCTTCTGGAAGGTTGCCTTTCTGTTTGCTGTATCAATCGAAACCAGGTTATGCTGGAACTCTGCTCCTATACCACGTTCAATGCGCAGTGCGTTCAGGGCATCCGAATATTTCTTCACACTAAACATGAAAGGAAGGCCAGTCATGAAATCGATTTTGATGTTGTTCCCTCGACCAGACTTCTGATATTTGTCCCAGGTCATCCACATGATTTTCTGTGGAGCTAGAAGATGGTCAGCAGCCATTATCCCAGAGCAAATCGACTTACCTCCGGGGCATTTGATGATACCCGCGGGTTGGGTAAAAATAGCGTTCCCGGACCTGAGAGCGTCTACGTCATGCAGGACTTTGTCACAGGTATCATAGGAATATATCGATGAGACACCCGAGGAGGGATCAGCGAGGGCTTGCGGCAAGCCGGTGACTCCGTCCCAGTTTATCTTCAAACCTGCTGCCACTACAAGGGAGTCGTATGAAATTTCTCGACCTGAAGTTGTCTTGACTGATGAGGTTTCAGGATAGAATGATTTGACATTCTCTGCGATATGTGAAATGTGCGAGGGGACCAGGGATGGGAGTGGTCGTCTGAAATCCGTTTTCGGGCGAAGACCAGCACCGACCAAAGTCCTGGGGAATAGGTCAAGTTTCGTAGGATGAGGACAATGTGTAATAACAGCCTCACCAGCCAGGCTTGAAATAGGTGCCACGTTAAGCCCATATGACCAAATTATTGATTTTGAGCGCTTACTTGATAGTAGTGATACTCTGCTGCGTCCAGGATGCCTACATCCCCTGGGTTCAAAGGCTTTCCAGCAGCCTTAAACCGGTCGTGTATCTGATTGGCGACAGTCAACCCACCGGATCCTGAAGAACGATTAACTTGTATTCAAAGGAATCTATTGACTGGTGCACCTCCTCCAATGACAAGCACACGAAACTTGTCCTTGGTACTCGTACTAGCATACCTAGCTGGAGCAAGAGTCCATCGAGGACGCAGAGTTGTCACACGACCACAAGTAGCCAACATCTTCAACAGGGTGAGTGATGAAAGGAGAGCGGAATTGTGAGTCACGGTGAGTACATTTACTTATACTCTGAATCTATCTAGTTCCCTCGCTCACTTATAGCCTGAGGCTGCTCAGGCCAAGCGAATGGTCGCATGACATACTTAACAATGTCATATAATTAGAGGTGGAGTGGAAAAGAATTAGAATCAATTGGTTGGAGGAACGTGAGGCTAAGGCTGAGGAGGCAACATCTCAAATTTCAAATTTCATGTCTCCTCAACTTTTCTCCCAATTACTGATAACCTGCGAAGTGCACCGGATATTATATACGTCGTGATGTGGCCTGAGGGGTACTACATAACAGTTACAAGTTCGTCGTCAACCGTATTTGCAAGCCCAGGTATATTTTGAGTGTACTAGTGATCAGTAACTAAGCAGCCCACGTTAGACCATTCAAACGGTTATAGATTTTGAAACAAGGCGCTTACCTAAGCGACTTGAACATTGAACATGAGTCCGTTTCGATAATTCACACATCGCAGGCTACCGACTCGACGCTCGTTACGCATTTCATCCAGCTGGACTGGCAATTCATATTCTGCACTAGTCTTAAGCTTGTAATCATCTTTTATATATATTTCACGCTTCAGTTGCCTAGCCATGCAGACAAACCGTCGGTCTGTCCACCCTGGAAAGCTCGGCCTGCCAAGTTCTCCTGCGTGCACCCGTCCCAGGAGAGACGTGGCTTTCATAGAAGGTCACTCGCGAGCCCAAAGCCAGCCCATGGTGTTTGCCCCCGTCCGCCCTTTACGCCTTCATAGACCCATGACATCTGAGTCAGTGTCAGTCCCCACCGGTGCTGCCCCGGGCCACACTCAGAAGTTTACTCCTCGCTCTGAACCTCGTTCTGCAGGAACAACATTCGCTGCCCGCTCAAAAACGCTCACTCGCGAGTCGAGCACTTCGGAATCATCTACTTCATCATCTTCATTCCAGGGGGGAATGAAGGGGGCACTGAGTCAGCGCTCTTCGTTCACGAGCTTGGAGGATGAATCTGAGCAGCCAAAAAAATACATTGACCCTGATGGGTCGCTCCAGACCAACTCCCCTCTACGTTTACATCCACGTAAAGGTTCGCAATTCACTGTCTCGTATTTCATTGTTGTGTTCTCATTTAGTCTCAGTCTTTCAGCACGGCAGATATTTGTCAATATCAGAAGATGGTGATAGCGTATGGGATCGCGTTGCTGCGGCTGCGAGTACACTGAAAGTCAACGTGAATAAAGCGTGGACTTCAACGATTAACACCTCAGAAGGCGAGAACCCATAATTACTGTCAGCTCCCTTTCTAAATTCTCTAGCGTAGAAACTTCTCCCAGAGGCGACTCGCATTTGGTCCGTGTAATGAAAGCCTATCACCTTGCGAAGGCTCGTCATCCGTCAGATCTTCCAGACTGGCTCTTCGGCGAGCGTCAACGGAAGCCATCCACAGGCTCTCGCTTCGTAGAGTCTCCAAGAGGCGCAGTACCCGATGTTCAACCTCCGAGCACTTCATCCCGTCATATCTACAATGAAGTGGCTTCTCGTGCACCGCACGCAAACCATTCACGGATCGCCTCACACGTACTTCCTTCTTCCGACGGGACAAGACCGTTAAAGGCTGCAGATCGACTAAAGGCATTCAGGGATGCAAAGCACGCCGATTTTGCGGTACGACATATTTCATCGAAGTCAGAGAGCTTGTCCTACTCTCCGTCCCGAGTTCATACTATTGTGGATGCACGTCGTGACGTCGATCACCAAGATACATTGTCTTTTCCTGCCAGACAACCCTTGCGGTCTGTACAGCGGTTACGACCGGGCGCCTTCTGATTCGGTTAGCATGTCGGTCTTTCTGGAAGCCCTAGCTTCTTCGAGCATGCAGTGGATTCCGCGACTGGCTTCGTGGCCACGGCTCGCGTAATCGGGGTGTGGATGGGCGATTTTTATATACTACTTATCTTTGTAACCTCAGGCTAGGTGTAAATATGAATGCAACAGCGTTGGCAGTCGTATACTGGACCGTTCAGAGAATAAGTTATCCAGTTTCACTGGACAGCGCATCTCGCTGCCTGGTCAACTATTGCACTACCTACCCACAATGCCTGGCGCTACCCACTACAAATCCCTGCTGCTCTGGTGCCCCCTCTCCCAATGCGCTAGCTAATGCTGCCTTCGCGCTTCCCTCAGCACTCTGTCTCCACCGCCTACCTGATCCTTCTGCCGCCCTGATGTTCTATAAATCACGAGTAAAATGCACCAAGTTCAATGAGCCAAGAATCCAAAAGAAGATCACGACCCACTAGAACAACGCCAACAGGACATATTTTTCCACTCTTGTTACCCACTGCATCATAGCAGGT
>PVYJ01001733.1:0-16275 GCA_002995095.1 Rhizopogon sp. AM-2018a | reverse complement strand
AACTTGCGTTGTTAGAGCGACATGACATGCTTCATTGCTAGGGTCCACCAAGTAAAAGTCTGCCGTGTATTAAGTACTTCAGATGGAATATAACATTACGAATTCGCGGATTCTCACGGTATATCAACATGATTGGCGTATCAACGAAAGGTGTGTAGCGCGAGATGAAGTATAAAATCTCGATTATACCCCAGCTGCGGGACCACACATGGGTTAATTCGGAGTCGATGGTCAAAAGCCAATCATAGGCCTGGCTCAGGCAATCAGGTATTGAGCTCCGCTATCATGCATGACATACCAGTATGGTCGGACCAATGACTTTGACATGTCGATTGGTGTCGGTGAACGGTGAGTGCTGATTTAAAGAATACCTTACCAGAAAGATACTGTTCGGTAACGCGGACCGATGAATTGATCAGTGATCATCAGATCATGAGAGTATGTAACTTACTTTGATGACCTGCTGATCATTGATTGCAGCTGTCAAGTAAGGACCTGGTAGTGTGGAAATCGGTGTAGCCATGGCGGTATGGCACAGCGCAGGTGCAGCCTCACGAAGTGGCCTTAATGATAAGAGTCATACGTCATTTCGGCTGGTGGTGCTAAACTTTTACCGGAATGACTATTTTTATTCGCCTACCGGTCTGTCTGGGGAGACTATGGCTGTGCTAGGAAGAACTTCTCGTAAACTGGAGGCAGATAGGGGCAGAGCTACATACATGAAGTCAGTTGACTACTGTCGGCGAAGAAAACGGCAGAACTGGCAGAATAACCGGGTGTGCCTGTAGATCTAAATTGAGTCTAGTGATGCAGCTACTCAGCCGAACAATCCTCACGGCTACTCTGATTGGACTATCAGTTCGAAACCTTCACGATTGAAAGGGTAGTGTACCTTTCCCCCATATTGATGACAACCACCGTAGAACCACTCGCCCCCGGAGCCAGTAAACCAGCAGATGTTGGCATCCCGAGCCTTGGCTAGGCACAGCTTCTGCGGGTCTCGTACTGTGAATTCCTGACCGACATACCCGTTTCAGAGTCGCGGAGACAACGGTTCACAGGACACAATCTCAACAGGGCCTTGCTCCTATGTTGGCAGGTGCGCTCGTTGGATCTGGTGCTTCGCAAGGGGTGGACTCCGCGAAGCTCCTTACACCGATTCTCACAACGTAGCCGACCACAGTTCTGAAGTCGGGTATGCAATGTAGAATTGAAACTTGACTGAAACATTGTCAGTTCATACCGCCAGCGTGGTGAAGGAGCGGGGAGCAGTCACCGGAGAATAGTTGTTTGTGTTTATACCATTCAGGAACTCTCCGGTTTTGCCTGAAAATCAACAGAAGACAACCCATTTAGTTCCAGAGCGTGATATGGTGAAGAATCACATGTCATTTTACCACACTTGAGCCTTCAAAGAAGACAGAGGGGAAAAGAAGATCCCTTGGAGACATTGAATGAACCCTGAGCTGAAGCAGTCGCTGCAATGCGCACGAGTGAGGGTGCACTCGATTTTTATGAGGAGCGAAGAGATGTGCATTGTGCAGCGATACGGAAACATGGCTTTTGTAATGTTGCTGGAAGTTTGGAATCTGAATAGGACAAACTAGTTGCGTAATGTCAACCTGAATGATACTCACACACGCGATGCGTCGTAAACTTAAATTATCTTTCTTTGATGAGCAGGCTTGGGCAGCGGGTGTGAAATTAGAGCCTAAACTACGTATTCGTTCCTTGGAAGAAGGGGGCTCGTGAGGTCATCAAGGTAGTCGCACTACGCTTCAGAGATTGCGCTCTATGGTGTCAGTATCATTTGGCGTACTAGTTGATGGCGTCATTGTAAGTTTTCGGTATAGGGCCTGAGTTTGAACTGATACCTATTACTCACATAAAATAGCATTGTGCTGCTGAGCGCGGCGAGATATTGGAGCTGAAAAGCGTACGGAGTAATACGGTCAGGGTCAAGGTAACCATAACTGGTGGTTGGCACTGCCACCCTTGACTACAGCAAGATCGAACTTCCCTTCGGTCCACTCTATCAGCTTTATACTTGAGTAGCCGATTTTCTGTCAGAGAAACCAGATCTTTTCGTTCTATCAAGTCGACGCGTGCGATATAATACCCCCACCACCTCTTTCCTCCCTAGGTCAGCGATCAAACATATGGACACCTCTCCGATAACCCTGACTTGCGCTCAATGCGCTCGGAAGTTGGGTGATCTCGTGGCGCAACTCCCCGTCAACGACATCGAAGAAACGTGGAAAGAGGTCGAGTTGACTGCACAGCAACTAGCAAATGGGCTTCGTGTTCGAGATGGTCCTGGTGAGTTGACTCGTCAATGGCTTTGCTCAGGGGAAATTAACCGCATGCAAATAGAGGATAATCACACGACGTTGGGAAAAACATTGCTACCTCAGAATCTTACTACTTTACTCACTAGCGCGTTGAATGGTACGGTTATTCCGGATGCCGATCATACAGCACCTGTCTTTGAGATTCTTCGTGTTGGCGCGAACCTCTGCGTGGAACACGGTGAGTCCCGTCGCTCGATAACCTTTGGTGGCAGCGTCAAATAAGCCATGTTAAGACCAGAACCGAGGCCACCTCCTTGAGGCTGGTTTCCCCCAGGCCGTCGTATCCTTGCTTGAAGGTTATACAGAAACTATTCCCGAAGAACCTCAGATGGATCCATTTCCCATGTCCATTGCCCACCTACAGGTCGTGAAGACCGCTATCGGAGTCTTGCTTAATGCTGCATTGACATATGGCATGTCGCATCTTTACCATGCAGATAGGCAGATAATGATTACCTCATTTTCTAGAACCAGTTAGAAATCGTCTCATATCGCTAGAGGTCGCTAAGACGATTGTCCGCCTGTCCACGGCCCTTTACCCTCCCGCAGCATGGATGAGAACCACCTCTAATCTTTATTCTCCGGATACACCACCCGCTGATATTACTTTTGACCGTATCATCGAATCTTGGACCATAAGAGCTGGACTGTCGAGTTGGGCAGGAAGGTTGATTTCAGAACTTCAAGATGATGGTGCAATGTTCCCTGATGTTATGATTCGACTGTGCTCATTATTCTTTGCTTTAGTGCACCCTCTGTTCTCCCAAGAAGTCTTGCCGTATCTCGTCCAATCACTCATTGCCTTCACGCCACCACTCCTGACTGCACCACTTCCCCCTCACTTCGCGCAACCATCTCCACTGCGTACGACTCTCCTCAACACGGATTTTGACCTTCTTTCAGAGTCATGCTCTCGTCTTGAATCGTCAGCTCTTGACGTAGCGGACGTGCGTCTTTCGCTGGCACGTGGATTTACATTCCCCGCAGAGCATTATGATGTTCCCTGTTTCTCTCTTATGCTTGACTTTGTTGAAAAGGGAGCATATGCCCCATTATGGTATGTACAGTCCGAGACTGGTCTCGAGCGCGGGGACGTCAGCAAGAAGGAGAAGGCTTTCGATGATTGCAAGGCTGCTGTGATCAAAGCCGTCGTAGAAGTTTCTGGAGATGATAGGAATCTCGATTTGCTTTGGGACGACTCAGACGATTCGCGACCAGGAGGAGAGTTTGTTTCACGAATGATTGACTGGATCAGAGCGTTTATCAGTGATGGGACTCCTGACAATGGCCGAGATGACCTTGTCATCTGCGCCACTTTATCTTTGGGTAACATAACTCGTGGAGGTATGGCTTGACGGACTGTCAAGTGGACTACTGACTGACATTGGCCTAGAGTCTCACTCAACAATTCTACTCTCTCAGCCACATGATATTGCTAGACTCCTCTCATCGGACGCTCTGCTCGCGCCGTCCACTGATATCAAACTGAAGCATGGTGTTATTGGTCTGTTGAAGCACTTAGCACAGTCCTCGTCTCAGATGCCATCCAACCGCGCAACCCTCAGCGCCGCTGGTGTCATCCAGCGCATCCTTAGGAGTGGCGTTTGGGATGACAGAAGTGATTTCATGCTTGATATAGTCCAAGTGAATGCTATCGGTGCCATCAAGCACTTGTGCAACAACAATGGTGAGCATTTATCTCAACATGCTTCCACTCGCAATTTTACAGAACTGCCTTCTCGATAGTAGATAATTCCTGTATCTTTATACTTGAACCAGTGGAAGGCCAAGACCCTCCTTCGACGGGTCTGTCTCAGCTGCTTTCCCTTATCAAGCGCTCAGACACAGTCGCGATCAAGAGTGAAGGCACAAGGATCATTGTGAACCTGATCAGGTCGCTCTGGACAAACGATCGTAAAGATGAACAGAGCAGCGAGGAGGAGTTACAAGCCAGACAACAGAAGCGCGCCAAAGCCATGGATGCTTTGCTCAATCCCGCGTGTGCAGAAGCTCTGGCTGCCCTTATCGGCAGAAGCACCAAACATATCGTCCTCATCAATGAGGGCGTAGTGGCATCAAGTCTGCTGAGCTTGCATCGTGACGGAGGTGAGGGAGGCAAATTTCGAGATGACATTAACTGGAAATGACCAATATTGCTGCACAGGTGCATTAGTTCTGAATGCCTTGACTGCTCCACTACCCGTAGAAGTGACGCAACCCCAGATGGGGTCCGCGCCGGCATCTGCAACGGCTTCTACCAGTAGTGAAACACTGGACTCACCGATTGTCACTTCTCCGATAGGCGCACCCGATAAGATAACATCCACTCGATATGCTCTCGATCAGCTTATCGTCTCTTTAAAGAGCGAGTCTACCCCTGTCGAGGTCCGAACGAACATCTGCGTTTTCTTCGGCCAGATCAGTAAGCGTGGAAACGGAGAAGGGCATCAGAAACTGAAAGAGGCCGCAAGACCAATTCTAGAAGAGTTGGTCAATGTCCACGGACAAAGTATGCTCGGGAGCGCCGCGAGGAGATTGTTGGATATGTGGACAGCGGAGTGAACTACACCTGGAATATTGGTGGGTTGACAAATGTTACATATCGATGTATTTTTTGCTTGTTTTCTAGACTGTATATCACTACGTTGCGTTATATTTTCGCGCAAACCTCTGAACAAAGTTACTGAACACGACCAGCTGCACCATTTTGGAAAACCAAAATTTAGATCTGACTCAGTAGAGGAATCTCCCACCAGCTTATTAAGGACAGAATGTGATCAGTTCAGCAGTCTAAAGCTGAAGATCACCATGCGAAGAGGCTTAGCGTAATTGGATCGGTTCAACTAAATTGACGGGAACGGAAGCAAACTTGTGAACGCCGGTTATTGATAACCGGTTCATATTCGCTGTGCATGCATGATTGTACCGAACTACGAACTTCGAAGTCCCATCGAATACTCAGTGGTTTCCCTCATCCTAATCCTATATTCCACCTGAAGCATGTCTTCAAGTAAAATCACTGTAAATGTTTCTCAGGGCATTGCCACCATAACCTTGAATGAACCTCACCGTCTGAATGCACTAGCAAAAGAAGGTTTGTCGTGTGCTTGAGTAAACTGTCCGAGTCTTTGGCTCACTAAATTATCGGCTTGCAGACTATGATGAATTTGCGAACTCATTACGGGCCATCGACAAAAGAGAAGATGTGATAGCAACTGTATGGCAAGGCAAGCAAGCTATGGGACAGTCTCTCTCACGCGCTTAACTTGCAATATACAGCAAATGGGAGGTGGTTCTGCGCGTAAGTTCACAGCCCAACCAAGCAAGCTTTCGTTGCTTAATTTCGGTAAGTGGTACAGATGTGAAGAGAACAGGGAGAAACTCTGTTCACTCAGGCTCGATGAGAGATCACCTTATCCATGGAGTGGTGGCTGGGAATACGGATTGCACGCATGCAGTACGTTGTACCACTTACTGTTCCGAAGTGTTGTCGACCCATTCACCCTACCATGAAAGCTCTATAGTCATAGCAAAGTTCTCGTTGCAGCATTGAATGGTCCTGTCATGGGTATGCAACTTCCTTTCTCAGCGTTCTTGTAACCATATTAAGTGACGGCCTTGAGGTTAGGCATAGCAGCCGGTATGTGCGTTCACCACAGATTCCATATGATCTCTCATAGGTTCATGTAGCTCTCCTTGGCAACTTTGATTTCATTTACGCCGTACCAGAAGCTTGGTTGAATGTCGGCTTTCCATTCCTGGGTATGCGCTTAGTTGCTGCTTTTTTTCTTCAAACACACAATGATGTACCATTTCAGGCATTTCGGTGGAAGGAGGAGCTAGCGTTTCGTTCGTCAATCGCAGTAAGTAAATGTAATGTTGCATGATCTTTTCCCATAAACCCGTCCAGTGGGAATCGCCAAGGCAAACGAAGTCCTGATCCTCAACAAGAAGCTTAGCGCATCAGAAATGCTGGAATGCGGATTCATCAAGTATGTGCTCCCCGATCTAACTTTTCGTATCCCTTTTTGAGTAGGGTTCAGCAAGATCTTTCCGTCGAAGTCAACGGAAGAGTTTCACTCTGCCGTTCACCAACATCTTGTCAAGGAACTCGATGGCCTAGTCCCTGACTCTATCCGCGCCATCAAATCCCTCATCAAGGCCGGTTTGAACGAGAAGAACAACTTTCACGCCGTTAATCTCCGAGAAAGTTATGCCCAAGCGGAAAGGTTCAGTAGTGGTATTCCTGCTGAGCGCTTCAGACAAATTGCCAAGAGAGAAATCAGGCACAAACTATGACCTGCTGTTCGTTCTTCGTTATCTCGCATGGCTTATCATTGACCTTGGTATGCTTCAGCCGTGCATCCGCTCTATTTTCGTGTAACCTTCTCCAATGGGAATGTGGTAATTTGTACCCGAAATACGTAATATACCCACATGACTGTTGTTTGAGCTCTTGGCTGCTCCTCCGAGTCGATGATATAAGAAGAAATGACTGTCTTTTCTAATGGTCTGACTATCTCCCCGAGATCATCATGTCCAGTAGTCACCTGAGCACCACTGAGCACGTAGAAGAGAAGTTTTACCATGCTGAAGATCTTCAAGATCTTCATGAGGGCACGCTGCACCGGGGGCTCAAGGCCCGCCATATGTCCATGATAGCAGTCGGTCGCCTACTTTTCGGTCAATTGTCATACTCACCGAGACATAGATAGGCGGGGCTCTCGGCACAGGTTTGATCATGAGCTCCGGAACCGCGTTGGTTCGTGGTGGGCCCCTCGGCCTCTGCCTGGGTTTCCTGTTCATCGGTCTCATATGTTTCCTGACCCTCGCAGCACTGGGAGAGATGGCTACGTATCTACCGCATAAGAAAGGTCTAGCGGGGTATGCAACGCGTTATGCGGATCCAGCTCTTGGTTTCGCACTTGGCTGGATATACCTCTTCAAATATCTCGTTGCCCCTGCGAGCCAGATCAATTCTGCTGGAATCGTGATGCAATATTGGACCGTCTCGGTGCCCATCGAGGTCTGGACAGGTAGGACGACTATCCGAGAAGTTTACCTGTGTCTAATTGCGCTGAACTTGTAGCATCATATATTGTCCTCGGTGAGTCGGGTCAATGCCTTCTTGAGCCACAGTTTAATATCTCTCAGTTGTTATCATGAACTTGCTCGGTGTACGGGTTTTTGGAGAACTGGAATTCTGGATGAGTGGATTGAAGATCATATCCCTCATGGGCTTGATTTTCCTTGGCATTGTCATCGACCTTGGGGGGAACCCAAAACACGACCGCATCGGATTCCGATACTGGCAACATCCAAACGGGCCCATGGGAAGCTACCTTGCAAGTGAGGTGCATAATGAATCCTTGTCCATCTTTCTTGGGTTCTGGAGCACATTGACTACTGCGTTATTTGCATACGTCGGCAGTGAATTGATTGCTGTCACAGCTGGAGAGGCTCAGAATCCAAGGGAAACGATACCCAGAGCTGTCAAGGCGACATTCCTCCGCATCTTCGTATTTTATATTGGAGGTGTTTTTGCAATCAGTCTTATTGTGCCGAGCACCAGCAAGGTAAGTATCACGAGACACCTCGTGTCACTTTCAACCAATCTGTTTCTAGGAACTCTTTGTCGCCAACAGCTCGCATGCAGGTGCAGCAGCGTCACCCTTCATTGTTGGTACGTCATGCGAGTTTCTTGATAAACACAACCTTCTCATGACGCTCAGGAATAAGTCTGGTCGGAATCAAAGTGCTCAACCATGTCCTCAATGCGATGATTCTCCTATTTACCATCAGTTCAGCCAACTCTGATCTCTATATCGGTTCTCGGACGCTCTACGGTCTCGCAGTAGAAGGAAAGGCGCCCTCGATATTCACAAAAGTGGATAAAAGAGGTCTTCCCTGGGTTGCTGTGCTCGTCGTATCGATATTTACCACCTTAACGTTCTTGAACGTGAAATCTTCGAGCGCCACGAGTGAGCGCTGTTCAGTAAGCCAGTGCCATGGCGATTCAGCTGATTGATGCTGGGACCAGTTTTTGCGTATGGAGTCAACCTCCTTTCTGCGTTCGGAGCCATCACCTGGATGACAGTTGCGTACAGTCACATGTGAGTAATCATAGGATCCTTTTTTGGAAGCGTCCCGTGAACATCTCCAGACGCTTCATGCAAGCGCTGAAAGCCCAAGGCGTCTCGCGCAATAGCCTGCCGTACCGAGCGCCGTGCCAGCCCTTTGGGTCTTGGTTCGTTTTGATTTCAACTGGAATAATTCTGTTCTTCAAAGGTGGGTATCGCAGCATATTGATAGCAAACTGATGCGATGACCTGTTTGCAGGTTTCGATACTTTCTTCCCCTTCACGTCTGGACTATTTATCACGTGAGTATCCCCCTATCTCTAGACGTCTCTTCACCGTCTTTGATCCAGGTCATACCTTCCAATACCATTATTCTTCGTCTTCTGGATCGGGTACAAGCTTCGTTTCCGGACCAGACTTATACCAGCGTCAAAGGTCGATCTAATCACAGGTAAGAAGGAGATCGACGAGGAAGAGGAAAGGTTCATCTTGCTGGAAAGGGCGCGCCGGGCCAAGATGTCGAGGTGGCGGAGGCTTGCGGATATGTTGTGACCCATGCGCTATCCGTTTGTATTTGGATGTTTGTGTCGGACAGCCAAGCTGCTAACCGTGCTTGCCTTTAGTATTTAATTATACCTGTGCAAACCGCCCAGCGGCAATCCAGACTCAGTGAGTACATATTGAGTCCCACCTTGCCCATACGGAGGAATCCGAGGTCGGCAGCACCGACTTATGTTAGCAGGATGATGGCCGCCAGAGTCGCAAGATAATAATGTCGTAGCGGCGCCTCGGCGGAATCCTTGTCAACGTTATCCGATACCGACGCCTTATCTCACTCAAACGAGCGTCAGCGAAGCGCGGCAGGCATCATTCCCACTACCCATTTGAGGTGAGGTGAGATAACCACGACATCCGCAGACCAATAGACGACCATAGGTGAGTAAGCTGACGAACGTGTTAATGTTCTAACTTTGAAAGGTGTTCAAAATTGACGTTCTACCGCCACGCAGTAACCAGGGGGTTCGAACACTCTTTTTCTGTGAAAGATGCAGCCTATCAAGAATATTAATCACCGTGTCGAACGTTCTAGTCATATACCCCAGATCTCCACATTTGCCACGATACAATACGTGTGAAGTTTGGAGCTTGTCGATCGTGTCACTGTGGGAGACGCCACCCCCTTGGGGCTCTCTGGCGCATTGTGCACCTATTCCCATCTCTGTACCAGTATGCGCTCTCCGAGGCGTCGGTTTCACTCCTATTTTTGCAAGGCGTCAGCCGACTGTGATGCGGACGGCCGAACAACAAAATAATCGATGCCGTGAGTAATTACGCATGCGCGCCAGTCGGTGAACGGAACTTCGTCTAACCAGACGGCAGGCCGTAGATATCGATAAGTATTATGCTTCTTGTGCCTGAGCGCGTAGGCATGCTCACTGCTCGGATGTTGTCGTATGATGCCTGAACGATAAACCCATATAAGGTTTTGAGAACATGAATTAATTGTATTATGGGACCTGACTGAATTGCAATATGGTACATACGGAAGCTCGTGTTGTGGGGAGTAATACAGGTGTGATTGTATAGATAATCAGATCGAGAGAGGATAACAAAAGAAAGATCTCAACAAGCCACGGTCGTAAAAAATATCGGTGGGGAGCCGAGCAGAGCACAAGGGATGGAATGGAAAATGTCATCACGTCCGGATACGGGTGTTTGAATTTGGCAGGGAAACGTCTGGTCCTGAAAAGGACTTGGGTTGCGGCGCATGGAGAGCCAGGAGGACGGCAGCATTGTCCTTCTTATTTAGAACGTCGCGAATTGACTTTTCTGCAAGAGAGCACGTCTGGGGGAAATGCGTCGGCCGAGGAAAGAATGAGAATAGGATTTCACTCACTCGGGTGTATCCACCTCTTTGGAGAGTCTGCCGTGACACCGCTATCGCATTGTGTATGCTATCATACGCGTAACGTCGCCTGAGATGGCCGTGGCATGTGAGATTGCTGCAAGTTTGGGAAAGTAGAGGATGCTTACAAAACACTTTCCAACTCGCTACGGGAGCGAGGTACGATGAAGAGGTCAGAGCCTGAGAGGTAGCGGGTGAATGCTTGATACGATGCGCATCCTGCAACGAGGGTTTCGTTGAATGAAGGATGGTCTTGGTCCCAGGTGAACCAATTTTCACTGAAATGACACAAAGATGAGACTAGGCAAGGCTTGGTGATGAAAGAGTGAAACGTACGTCAGATGGGTGTGTGCCATTGCCTCTGAGGTGTTTGGGGCGAAGAAGCGATCCATGATGATGGATGGTATAGCGTGAAGTGGGGTGGCACTAGGGATGTGAGTAAAAAGGGCGAGTGGTTATATATGCGTTGGTTAGTAATACAAGCGTCTGTGGAAGGCTGGGCTGATAGAACACAGCAAGTAACACGACTTTAGCGTAGTTCTGCCGGTGCAAACGTTGAATCAATATTTAATGAAAAGATCGTTTGATTTCCATTTTGAGCTTCTTCGCACGTTTGAATTTTTGGGCCTTCAATGAACATTGCCCGGGTGGAGCCGTGGACTTTCAAAAGGTCGAATGCATTACCGGCTCTGCCACCACATCACCCGGTCTTGGCGCTTCCAAGTTCTTCGTGACACCACACTTCCTACTTATTAACCTTCGAAATTCTGTCCTCATCCAGTAAAAAAAACCTTGGCCTGATGCGATGTAGCATGTCGTCGACCCGGCCCCCGGCACGTGACTCGCCACCTCGGTATACCAACTTGCCAAGGTGACCGAAGTAACTCCACCTTGTGATGGGGATAGATGTGACTAATTGAATTGCGATGTGGCTATGAGAGGACTACAATCATCTGTTTCAATCTTATAATAGGGTTGTAAGAGCCCTCGACATCCCTTATCCTCAGCTATTAGGCTACGCCCTTGTTGGTAACGCACGTTTGACCTTTGCAAATTTGTTCCCGATGGCGCAGTTATCTACTTCTGCATCGCCGAATGGATGATATATAGAAGACTCTGTTCAAGATGCACGGCATTGTGACGAGTATCATCTTGAACATTCTACATTCAGATTCACAGCAGTGATTTTGATACTGAGCTCCTAAGGTGAGTGCGTGCGTGCGAACAAATCGCCTACTTTCGACAGGCCCTTGGGTACTTTCTTCCTTGTAAGAGCAACCTGTTTATTCAGCAGATATGACAGTGAGGATATTCTCCCTACAATGGTGAAGGCCTCAAAGTCAGAGTTCGTGTCCGTGACAAAGCTGGAGCTTGTTTACCAAGCAAGCGAGTAGGCAATATAAAAGTTCGATCCCCCACTATCGTCCCCTATCAACTATTGCCCATCATAAACCTCATCAACATATTTTTCCTTTCTCTTATCCCAGTCCTCAGACTCTCACCTGAGATGGCCCTTAACCTCGCGTCCAGAAATGTCGTAAAGAAAGTGCTTGCTGTTGAAACAGCTGAGGTGCGTGTCCATTTCATCAACTATTGATCTTGCATGCTTCATATCCGAGTCGATAGGGCGCTGGAGCACGCGTGCGACGGTCGATAGGAAGCATGAATTTGCGCAATTTAACGCCTTTCTTGATGCTGGATCACTTCCATGTTTCTGAAGGTGCTGTAAGTCAATCAAATAAATTTCCGTGTAGGCACAGCGCCAATCTTAAGATGAATCATTTATACAGGGATTCCCAGACCATCCCCATCGCGGTCAGGCAACAGTGACTTATATGCTAGAAGGGTAAGCAAACTATACGTCATACACATGTTGCGGGTGTAATGGGGTGTTCGATGAAGATCAAGTCGCCATGAGGATTCCGCAGGCCATGCTGGTATGTTAATTCCCTTTTCCACTAGTCTGATACGCATTTAACACGATGCGCAGGGACCATCGAGACGGGCGGTGTCCAATGGATGTGTGCCGTTAGTAAACAGCACTTACTTTGTTTTCTCTGTCAACCTCAAGTTCCGTGTCATACAGGGAAAGGGAATCATTCATGCTGAGATGCCTGTGCATGGAAAGGGCGTCCCTGAGCCTCGAGGATTGCAACTTTGGGTGGACTTACCAAAGGAGGTACATTCTCATATGCTGCTGTGCGTCCTCATAATTAACGAACGTGCTATACAGTTCAAGATGGTCGTAAGTTTATAATAGGCTACTGATAACGGACCTCGTTCATAATTTTCGAATACTAGGAACCATCCTATCAAGAACTTAGCCCCGAGGCGTACGTCGATGGGTATATATTCTCAGGAATTATCTTTCTAACGCTCGATCGTTCCAGTATTCCAACCGCATACCCTGAAGGCAAGGATGGCGGCATTGATATAAAAGTTATTAGCGGAAAGAGCCATGGAGTCGAGTCACCTGTGCGGCCTCTTGGCGGGTGCTGGTTCTTTCACGTGACAATGAAGAATGCCGGTGCAACTATGTTCCAGGACATTCGTGCGTAATGACTGATTCTCCAAAGCTCTGATCCTCACCCTCATCGACAGCTGCTGGTTGGACAGCCTTCGTCTATAGTGTGTTTGGCTGTTTACCTTGGAACTTATTAGCGCCTGACTTTTCTCGTTAGTTTGGAAGGGTGCAGCGAGCATTGGTGAAAACAGCCCTGTTCATGACTCTTTCCACACGCTCGTTCTTTCCAACGAGGACGGTGAGACCGGCGTGCAGCTAATGGCTGGGGAGGACAATACCCAGTTCGTGTTGGTATGTACACTATTTTCATGGAGGAATTTTCCTGAATGTCTTTTCTGGGAAAAAGATTGCTGGAGAGCCTCTTGACCAGACTGTTTTCCAGTACGGGCCCTTCGTCATGACCAACCAGGAAGAAATTCAGAAGACACTCATGGACTGTGAGTAATTTGCTGGAATCAGCATTGACAAAGCGCTCAATATCAACATCAATATCCAGACCGAACGGGTCGTAACGGGTTTGAGAAGGCGCATACGTGGAAGAGCAAGATTGGGAACTGAGAATCTAGGACTTATTGTTATTGTATGCGTGACGGTATCCCCGTTGTGCGCAAGTAGTAGTATTGTTCGCTGTAATAGTTTGTGTATAGGTAGTTCCGTTGGTTTCTGCGCAAGTTAGACTCCTGTCACCTATGTGAAGAGTCTGGGACAGCAACTTCTCGTCGACTCGATCAAAAGACTTGGGGTTTGGGGTGCGGCATCGGTTGTGTGGTCGTCGCCGGACTTCCTGAACCTTGACATATACATGATACTTATGGTGATGGCAACATCTTGTCGACTCGATCAAAAGACTTGGGGGTTTGGGGTGTGGAGTCGGTTGTGTGGTCGTCGCCAGACTTCCCGAATCTTGATAGATACGTGATACTTATGATGACGATGTAATCAGCATCGACATCAAATTTTCCATCTTCACGTCACGCATGACCTCTAGAGACTGAGACCACAAGGATCTGTGATCTGGATGATCAGTTGTGTAATATCGTGCCAGTAGCCCTAAGGCATGGATTCTAACATTGTACAACAGTGGGGGGCGAAGATGCACTTGCACTTGAGGTGAGTCAGGAGAGCGCACGGGTGATACTTAGGAAGAAATCGAAAATTTCGAAAACCCGTATCGGCACTGGGACCACCCGACACAGGCACTCTAGAAGATGCTCCGGAAGACGACCTTCATGGCGAAGGATCGGGCGCACTCGCTAAGATGAACAACGGAAAGAAGGAACGTGGTACCGTAGAGAATTGCCGCAGAGCCAGGATCAAAAATATAGCGTACAGAATAATTGTGGGCGGGGTCCCGTAGTGAAGGCTAGAAGGAAGTCCGCTGCCGGGATGTTTTCGCTATGAACCTAAAGCAGATCGTATGCAGATCGTACGTACTACCTCGATACAATGACCCGAGCGTAAGAATCTTGATGGGCTCATAGCTTTTCTACGTAAGGAGGTTCTTCCAACCTTCTCCAGCGTTTATTCAGCGCGACATCAGGTGACCCATATTTATGTCTAGATCATTATATTCTGAAAGCAAATCAGTCGAGACCCAATTATAAGTAAGTTTTCGACCCGAGTGAATGGACAGTTCAGGTTCGTTTGATGCCGTATCCGGCGAGATAGGAAGCAACTACGGTCGAGATACCACCTAAAGAGTAATCTTTACGAGGGGCTTTGAATGATGCAAGGATGGATATCGACGTGGCGCCCGTGTCAGTTTATTTGTTCATGCACGTAAATGCACTAACCTCTTGCTACCCGTTGGGTCCTGGGGATCGAGGGCAGCCATGGCAAACCAGGTCACAGTGATCCAAGTTGTGACGACCGTGACGAACATGCGGTCTATGTGCTGACTAAGCTACCGAAAGGGCCTCTAATAGGGACCCCGAGTGCATGTTCCTCCTTGGTCCACCGTCAAAGCCGATGACCGAAAGATTGTAGTGAGTGAATCTAATCCCAGACGGTGTAGACATCGAACATTCCCAGATGTCACCAAATCCTCCCGAAGCATGTGAGTACATTGCAGATTTTTTTATGGCTGCCGAAGGGATGCGAAATGGCACGAATTTTGGAATCTACTTGGACATTAGCCTTCTAGCAGCATCAATCTGTCATCAATTATGATACAGCAGATGCAAAACCAGCTTCGCCTACATTTTCTACATGATCCTTCCCTGGCACTGAGCTGAGAGGTGAAATGGCCACGACTGCGTCAATTAGCCGATCGTTCTGGGCGGCCGTTTCCAGTACTGGAAAGGGCCACCAAGAATGATTGGCTAACTGACGCGCAGACACAGAGTGGGCAGGGATAAGACACCGAGTGTGGCAGAACAGCTCGACATTTGACCTTTCGATTAGCCTTGCAAGGCGCATTTCCCGCTCTCCGAATCATATACGTCGTTGCAACATTAGTCTTGGGATAAATGCCAGCGCAAACATGCTAAGTGGCACGTAGGGTTTCTCATTACAATGCAGTCTTGCCATACGATAGAGGTGCTGGTAGGAGTGACGTTCCAGGCAGTGATCGTCCGTTTCTGTTTCTCGTAGCCGCAGGAGCCTGAGGGACAGGCTCAAAATCCGACTGTTCCCATCGCAATCTGATGCATGTCACTCTGAAAAGTTCAAGCAAAGGCTTCTCAGTCATGGATGACTGAGACTGTGGGCGACCTCTTGTTCATCCCATTATCACGAAGGCTGCACAGGGAATTCAAGTTGGGGCCGATAAGACTGCTCGGCTGAAAAAGGCAAATTATGATCTGGAGTTGACGCCCCCATAAAACAGGTCAGAACTTCAGAAGACCAAGTAGAAGCTGCGCAACTTGGAGCCAAGATTGGATTTGCGCTCGTCAGTCACCAAAACGACCAACACTGGTGAGCAGTCGATGGTTTTTGTTTCGCGTAATGGCAGTTCCATTCTGCCTGAAATTTCTGGCGTTCGTTTAGATCAAATAAAATGTAGTAAGAGACAAAATTACGAAGAGGAGCCGTGGATAGCAGGTCGAAACTTACTGTCCGTTATTAGATTTCTGCATGCTCGGGCTGAGGCACAAGTTGCACGAGCAAACAGTGTCACAACTCGAAAAGGTGTCAAGTATCAAAGTAGCGCGGGCGTTGAACAACTTCCAGTCAAATCCCACTTCCAAGATTCAAGAAGAAGATGGCGGCTTAGTAAGCGAGGCAGGAAGTAAGTCTGTGATAAGTACCTTATTTCAAGCTTATTCTGAGCCTCACGCCGCAAGATCAATGACACATTTAAGTTTACTACGTTACTACGAACTAACTGTGAATAGAACTAATAATTACTTAGCGAAGTATCTATGTCACTCTCTTGCGAATATACTCCGCGATAGGCTTATATAATAAATATAC
>PVYJ01001716.1:16922-31861 GCA_002995095.1 Rhizopogon sp. AM-2018a | reverse complement strand
ACAGCCCATTAAATTTGTATAAATAAAATTATACTCAAACAAAAGCAGTCAAACTGGGTAATTGTTGCGGCACTTCGTCTCCTCCACCCGTGATCCCCATTCTCTGTTCCTGTGGTGGTTTCTTGAACATACCACACCCCGAAGTGCAGTTTATAAAGCGGTTTTACAAAGTGGTATGTGCCTTGGCGGTCAAAAAGCCTACTGTGCTTGTATCTTACGGGTCTTGCTAATCATGGTCTTTCACCGCTCAGGAACTCTTACCTTCTCGCACCCTCGCATTCCATAACTATGAGCTCTAGAGGCGGACGGCAGTCAATGTCGGAGCTACGGTATCGTCGGCTACTGGAACATAACCAGCGCCTTCGAGAAGATCTGGCAAGACCAAGAATTCGTGTTAGTGAAGCTGCCGCCAGGTGAGATTCCTCTTTTTTTCATATCGAAAGCTAAGCTAACGTGTCTATAGTTTAATTCGTTACTGTAAGACGACGAAAGATCACCTCGTATGTTTTTTCATCTGTCCTTGCGACTTGTGTCTTGAACGTGAAGTCCATATTGACCGAAATTTACTTAGGTTCCGTCTGTGTGGGGTCCAGTGACCAAGGCGGAAGATGTGTATGGTCAACAAAAATCTGGAGGAGGCTGCTGTTCGATACAATAGCCTGGACGATTCTTCACCTTCTGTATGTTAAGCGCTCAACACAGTTCTCGCTTATACCGCTGCATTTTGATGCGCCTCTCACTGTTTAAACCCGAGTAGTTTTCATCTCCTACGTGTACCTATATTCAACCTTCATTTCATGCTGTGAATTCCTATGCTCTGCTTTCAATGTTTGATACATTTCTCGGGACCAGAGGGAACCGAACGACATAAGGATACGTGGCTTCTACAACTTGCCTAAGAAATGCCGAATAGCAGCTTCATTCAAGGCTCCAACGAACTGGTCAACTTGCTTGCCGTCTTTGAATGCTATGACTGTCGGCAGCGCCCGCACCTGAAGAACGACAGGTATGAGAACACTTTGCAGCCAGTTCATTCGTGTCTCTGGATGCGCACCTGGTATTTTGCTGCCAGATCAAACTCCGTGTCCGTGTCCACCGTCACCAAGTCAAGCGAACGGCCACTACCAGTTTTCACAGTCGCATCGCTGGTCAATTTTTCAAGCAAAGGCGAAATCATCTTGCAAGGATTACACCACCTAAGTACGCGCATGTATGTCAGTAAAACAGTAAACGCCAAGTTACACCGAAGTTACACACTCTGCATAGAAGTCGACCAGCACTACTCTATCGCTTGCGGGCGGATCCGTATTGAGGACAACTTTGTCGAAGATCTGGGAATATTAAATACAATGTAGCGCTTGTGGTTATGTTTGACCAAGCTGGTGCTGTGATACTGACAAGAAAGGGTGCTTGCCTTTGCGTTGGCATTTAGATAATGCTCTTGGCATTTTGCAGAACGATGGAATTGACGCAGGACAACGGAGCGCAATCCGTGTCCGGGCGTCAATGGGAAGTGCGCCTTTGTAGCTGTTTTAAAGGAGACGGAGAACATTCGGAGTATCGTGACGGGAACGCGGATAGGCTACAGGATGTTCCTGAAAGTATTTAGGCAAGTCTCGTGACCAAGTTCCATGACGTGGCGCGTTCACTATTCGCATAGCCCCACATAGCCACAAGTGGGCACGATCAACACTCAAGGGAAGATATGATTGTCGCGATCATCCTTGGTCATGGTGTACCTAATACATGTGTACGTTTAACACGCCAAGCGTAGCGCCACGTCGAAGAACGATCAGGTCATGTTTGCCCAGGGCAGCCCAGTTGACGCAAGGTCTCCATCAGTGCTGCCTCTAATACCATAACTTTATTGAGGGAACCGCCACTTCACCATCGTCATTACCGCCACCTTCGTTCCTATAGCCCCTCGTGTCGTCTCAGACGTGAATGGAGCTTTGCAAGGATCCGTGTAAGCGGCGGGGGATCTCGCAGTGGATGATACGATAGGGACTTCGTTGATGCACTGCTGATAACCGACAAAGTAGTAACCCGCCTATGGGTACTATTTTGTTGGTTATCAGAGCCCTTTCTGATCAACAACGAGTTTCGCATAAAGCATCGGGAGACGTTCCTCCGACGGTTAACAACGCGGATGTAACAGATTTGATGATAAGAAGGGAATGTGCCGATTACAAATATCCGTACGACAACATGAATGTCTTCGTTCTGCTGGGTAAGTAATTGGGAACGTCATCGTCGTACGTCGCGCCACCTTCAGGGGGGTTTACTATGTCCTGCAGAAAAGATGTGGTCACATGATGACGACATGGCACATGAATGCCGATGTGAGGGAACGTGCCCTGCAGAACGAACAGCATGATATGTCTTCGCTGTGCAGGGCAAGTAGTCGAGAACGTCGTTGTACATTGCGTATCCCCAGGGGTACCATCTTATATTATTCCTGCAGAAAAGGATGTGGCCGCATGATGACAACATGGCAAATGAGTGTATGTGAGGGGACGTAGATTTGACATTGAACGTTGATAACCTCCATAAATGTTCAATGAAAATGCGCACATGGAATTCTGAAAAAGACTCTCACATCTTGACCATGTTTTGTGCCTTGCTCAGTTGACTTTCTCTACAAGCACGTACTCTGCATGAGCCTACAAATGTAACAGACACTGACCTTCCATTCACGCTTTCTTTTCGGCCAAGGTCATCGATGATCTACGTTTTGAATTAACTACCTGCGTCATTGGTTAGACAATGAAATTCTCTACTCGCCCTCTTCCCCATTCAGCAACTGCGAGCGGACCCAGGGGAAGGCCACGACTTCAGCCCGAACCCTGGTCAGCAGAGTCGCCAAGACCCAGAGCACTTGCGGTGGCGTCGGCTCTTGCGGTGGCGTCGAGAGAGTTTTGGCAGCAGACCTAAAATTCCGACAGCCTCGGAGCGGTGTTACTGGTGCACTGCAGAAATCCGGGGACTTGACCAGTCTGAGCTTGTATTTGACCTCTGGCATCGCCAAGGATAACCAGAAAGGTCCGCCAAATAGAAAGCCAGAAGTTCCTTTGTCTTCCTCTGGCGCTGCGGGCGCCGGGTATGCAGCACTAGGCCGATGTGATAGGAATACGGCTATCAGAGCCAGGATCGCCAAACTTTTGAGTGTTATGATATATAAGCTTCTGCCTTACTTGCGATGTCACCGTTGTTGCTCGATGTACTACATAGCGACAGAGATGACATATCAAACTAGCGTCTTCTAGATGCCTTTGACTGACGGGAGACCTGAGGAGCCTCGAAGTAGTGGTAGGTACGGTGGGTTTGGGCCACGTGACTAACTAAAAAGTGCTAGTGATCACTGATCGTAGATGTGCATTGTGCAAGTCTGTTAAGCACTTTCTGAGCCTGCCTGCTATGCCAGTCTCCTCTCTCCCTCCCCCGACCAAAAGACGCAAGACGGCGGTTCAAACCACTTCCATCAAGTCTCTGGAAGCTCAGTTAACCTCCGCCGTAGCCGATAATGGATCTCTTAACCCGCTGGCAGACCTCCTCGTACTGGCCCATGGCACGTCAGACGCGAGAGAGATGTCAAAAGCTATCTATAGCACTTATCGCGTTTTTGTCTTGATAATCTCTCGTGGAATGCTAGTACATGGGGGTGATGATGCTACCAAGCTAGTGCGCAAGTGGATATGGGAGAAATTGGATTCCTTTGTAGAACTGCTGGTTGGCTTACTGCAAGACGACGAGCCCGCGCTAAGAGTGCGTATCACTCGGTTGACCTCGACCGCCATACTCACATCTGTGTTAGAAATCATCTCTGGAAATCCTTTTTTCGCTTTTGAAGCACCTCTCGACCTCATTAACCAAGTCCTCCCCGACTGCACAACTGCAATTTCACCTCTCACACTTCAAACACATAGTACGCGGGCTTCTACTGTGCCCTCCATCTCCTCGGTCCGCAGGGCGAAGTAAAAATGCTCAGACGAAGCTGGATGTAAGAGAGAGTTTTGTGGAGAGATGGTTTAGTGTCTACGATGATATACGATGGTGTTTTCTGCGAGAAGCGACGTAAGTTCCGTGAAAAATCACTACTCGCTGCTCATTGTTCGCTTTTAGAACTGTCCTCTCGAAGTCCTCACCAACAGAGTATCCTCAACTGCTTGACAATCTACTGTCTATTATGGAAAAGTTAACGACGTTTCCAACGGACCCATCTGAGCTCAACACATGGTGGGTGGAAGAGCTCGGCGCAAATCCTCCAAAACACAAGAGCGCTAGGGGCGATACTGAAGAGGAGGAGGAAACAGAGCCAGTGGACGAAAACGATGAGGATGACTGGCGCAAATTTTTCGACGAGGATACTAATCCAAAAGATGCAAAAACAAAAGGCATAAAGGGACGGGCTCACACCCTGACATTCCATCAGTCTCTTCACTCTCTTCAGGCTCACCGAGCTGTATTCACGCGAGCGTGGCTAAACTTTCTGCCTCATTTGTCTTCTATCTCCACATCCTCAAATCGGGCGTTGACGACAAGAGCGTTGAATATAATGCACCGCGGTGTGCTGCCACATCTTACTAGGCCTGTGCTTGTCATGGATTGGATAAGCGCATGCGTTGATCTCGGTGAGGAAAATTTTGTGGTGACAACTATCTGTTAATTAAGGCGCTCCGGTAGGCGAGACCGTTGGCCTTCTAGCGCTCAATGCTCTATTCACCTTGATGCGAGATTATAATCTGTAAGTGTAATTCTTCAGATGAAGTCTCTTTTTGTCTAACCAGTCTTGCTGTTGCAGAGATTACCCTTCATTTTACACTCGATTATACGCATTCCTCCATCGCGATATTTTACACCTGAGACATCGTGCTCGATTTTTCCGCTTAACCGAGCTGTTTCTGAGTTCCACGTGAGATCATCCCCACAACTGTCCTTCGTTGTTACTCAGACAGTCCAGGCATTTACCTGCCACGTTATTGGCATCGTTCGTCAAGAGGTTGTCCAGGCTATCGCTGAACGCTCCTCCAGCAGCTATTATAATGATCATACCTTTCACGTACAACATTCTCAAGCGACACCCGGCCCTCATGGTGATGATACACAGGGCTGAATATGGTCCTGGCATCGACACAGGTACGCATTTAGCGCCTTGCAGATCATCATCAACTGATTACAGTCAGACCCATTCATCGACAAGGAGACAAATCCCAATGCTACCAATGCACTGGATTCTTCGTTATGGGAGCTTCACTCCCACATTCACCATTATGACTCTGCAGTGTCGACCGTGGCGCGCATCTTTGGAGAGGCTTTCACCAAGCCGGGCTACTCGATGGAAGATTTTCTCGATCACACATACGGAACGGTACGATGATACTTTGTGCTCTTTGTTCGGGCGCTTACGATATTGCAGCTCATCGATACTGAGGTTAAACGTAAAATAAAAAAGGAACCTGCGCTGGCTATGGAGCTGAGGAAAGATCTGTTTCCAGAGTCAGATGCAGCGGATATGGACGCTGGCGTGTCTGGTCGGGATGCGGTTAGCGAACTCTGGATCTTCGCATGAATCGATATCAATTGTAGTCCCGTGCAATTCAAAAGTCGCTAGTTGGCAAGCAGACTTACTTGTGAAGGAGCAGAAGTGCAGGCTTTTTTACCCATAAGTGCGGGCTCCGAACCTATTGATAGGATGCACAGCACAGCATTTGCGAGGACTTCAGCACAGCTCCATGGAAATAAATGTGCAATGTCCTTTGCATGGGATGAACTGCGAGAGTCACACCTTGACGATTCCTAGCACTGTCATCGTTAATGATAAATGATTTACTGAGCTTTCTTGCTAGTCTCCCCTACATAGACAGACTGACAGCACAATGGTTTACGTAATCAGAAGTTGGTCCTGGCCCCTGGGCGTTCACAACGCTCAACTTGAAGACGATTCACTACCTGTCTCAATAACAAAGGCCTAGGGCATCTTTGACCTCATTTAGTCATTATAAGTACAGAATTCCAAAGCGCCCCACAGTAATCCGAAAGCTCTTCGCTAATCCTTAGGCCTCAGGATTTCGCATTACCGCTCTCAACGTATTCCCTGTTCCGCCGTATGTATTCAATTTTGCCCTGATCTCACTTGATTTTGAACTCATTAACAAGGTGCTTTTCAGTCCTAATGTGCAGAGTGCTGTAACCTGGTAGCTCACTTGTAAATATTATTCACGCCTCGGAACTCCGCATCCTTTCCCAGAAGTCGCTGGCACATAATTCCTGCTCCTTCCGTGCGTAATAAAGTTCACCCTGGTCTCGCTTCATTTTGTACTTATTGGAATGGTGCTTAATATTGCAGCCTATTCTTATACTCCGCCTTATTTAACTGTATCCCTGTCGCTACAGTAACATGCTAGACAATGTCAAGCGGGGGCTGGTGGCCTTGCTCGATTTATTTTTTTGCCGTATAGATCAGTCACTATCTCTCATTGACCTTACACTCAGTCTCTGTCGCAAATTCGAGCAACAGGGCATCGTATCTGACCTGGACGAGGCCATTCAACTTGGTCGAACTACGCTGGCACTCTGTCCACCTGGACATTCTTATCGAGCATTGTCTCTCCACAACCTCGCCATCGTCCTCCGAGTCAGATACATACATCAGGGTATCCTGTCTGACCTGGAAGAAGCTGTTGAGCACCATCGGGCTGCATTGACACTCTGTCCCCCTGGTCATTCTAACCGCATATTATCTCTCAACGGCCTTGGCCTCAGCCTTCAGGTCAGATTTAGCTGGCAGGGTGTCATGTCTGACCTCGAAGCAGCCATTGGGCTCCATCGAGCTGCACTGGCGCTCTGCCCGCCCGGCCACTCTGATCGAGCCTGGTCTCTCAGTAATCTTGCTCGCAGCCTCAGCCTCAGATTTAAGCAGCAGGGTATCATGTGTGACCTGGAAGAAGCTGCTGAACTTAACCGATCTGCACTGTTACTTCGTCCCCCTGGTCATTCTAAGCGACCATGGTCTCTCAATAGCCTTGCCCTCACTCTCCATGTTAGATTTGTGCAGCAGGGTGTTCAATCTGACCTTGATGAGTCCATTGAACTCCATGAAGCTGCACTGGTACTCTGTCCCCCTGGCCATTCTCAACGATCCTCATCTCTCAATGACCTTGCCATGTGTCTTTGTACCAGATTCCAGCAGCAGTGTTTCCTGTCTGACCTGGAAGATGCTATTAAGCTCCATCAAACTGCACTGGTGCTCCGTCCCCCTGGTCATTTTGATCGACATGAGTCTCTTTCGAACCTGGGAAAGAGCCTTCGAGAGAGATTTCAGTGTTGTGGTATCCTGTCCGACCTGGAAGAGGCTATCAAGCTCCATCAAGCCGCACTGGTGCTCTGTCCCCCTGGTCATTCTGATCGATATGAGTCTCTTTCCAACCTGGGAAAGAGCCTTCGAGAGAGGTTTCAGTGCTGTGGTATCCTATCTGACCTGGAAGAGGCTATTACACTTCACCAAGCTGCATTAGCACTTTGTCCTCCCTCTGGCAATTCAAATCATCGATCATCATCTCTCAACAGCCTTGCCTCCTGTCTTGATACCAAATTCAAGCAGCAAGGTGCCCTGTCTGACCTAGAAGTGGCCATTGATCTTCATCAAGCTGCATTGGCACTCTGTCCTCCTGGCCATATTCACCGATCAGTGTATCTCAGCAATCTTGCTACCAGCCTTCAAGAGAGATTCGAGCAACAGGGTCTCCTGTCCGACCTGGAAGAAGTCATTGAGCTTCATCGAACTACATTGGCCCTCAATCCTCCTGGCCATTTGTATCGACCCTTCGCCCTCAATAACCTTGCCACGAGTCTCCTGATTAGATTTGAGCAGCAAAGTGTCTTATCTGACCTAGAAGAGGCCCTTGAACTCCACAGAGCTGCACTGGCACTCCATCCTCCTGGTCATACTAGTCGATCCACATGCCTCAACAACCTTGCTGGCTCTCTTGTTGTCAGATTTAAACAGCGGAGGATTCTATCTGATCTGGATGAGGCCATTGAGCTCTACCGAGCTGCATTGGTTCTTTGTCCCCCTGGCCATTTTGGTCGATCCATGTCTCTGAATAACCTTGTTTCCACCCTCAATGTCAGATTCGCACAACATGTCACCTTGTCTGACCTGTCTGAGGCCATGGAGTTTGGTCGACCCGCACTGGTGCTCTGTCCTCCTGGTCACTCTGACCGATCCATGGCTTTCAACAACCTGTCTGAGGCAATTGAGCTTGGTCGGGCTGCACTGGTGCTCTGTCCTCCTGGTCATTCTGACCATTCCATGGCTCTCCACAACCTGGCTGGCTGCTTCTATACCAGATTTGTGGTGTGGAAGATCCTATCTGACCTGGATGAAACTATTGAGCTCTATAGAGCTGCACTGACCATCTATCCACCTGGCCATTCTCGCCTGTCTGTGCTTCTCAACAACCTCGCTCACGCCCTGCATGCCAGATTCATCCAGCAGGACACTTTGTCTGACCTGAGTGAGGCAATTGAGCTTTACCGAGCTTCACTGGCACTCCATCCACCTGGTCATTCTGGTCGATCCATGGCTCTCAACAACCTTGCCAAAAGCCTGAAAGGTAGATTTGTACAGCAGGGTCTGTCATCAGACTTGAATGAAATATTTAGCCTTTATGCACAACACTCCCGAGTATCTCATGCACTCTCCAGTAGAGATCTTTATGTTGCCAGGTCATGGGCTACCTCGGCTGAGCAGCTCCAGCATGGCTCAGCATTGGCTGCCTACCAGACTGCATTGAAATTCCTGGATGACTGGCAACATATTGTCGGGTTTTCATCTTCTTCACGCCATTTCGATATTGTCAGGCAAGCCACTTCATCTCTTGCAATGGATGCTTTTTCCTGTGCTGTTCGTCACAGTGCTTTGACAACGGCTGTGGAACTGGTCGAGCAAGGCCGTGCAGTATTCTGGACCCAGTTGGCACGCTTCCATACACCACTGGATGACATTCCTGCATCAGGACCCACAGGAGAGGCGTTGGTGGAAGAGTTCAAGCAACTCAGCTTTCAGCTTCGTAACGCATTAGATGCGTCTTCTGAATATCATTCTCAACAAATCCACCAGTTGACCATGCAATGGGATGATGTAGTCTCCCGCATCCGCATGTTACCGGACTTTTCCCGTTTTCTCTTACCTCCACTATTCTCCGACCTCCAGAAGGCAGCAGACTATGGTCCGGTCATCATTGTCAATGCAAGCCAGTACAGCTGTGATGCCTTGATTATCCTGAACAGTGCCAGAGGTCCTGTCCACATCCCACTTGATATTGTGCAATCCGAGGTCTCCGAGTTGTCCACCGAGTTCCAGTCCCTCGTGGACCACGCCGGTTCCTCCGATCATCACCTTGAGTTACAGAACATCGTCTGTGTCCTCCGCAAGCTCTGGGATCGTATTGTTGGCCCCATAGTTGACTCTCTTCGGGAGCTTATTCGCCCTGGCTCACGCATCTGGTGGTGTCCCACCGCCGAGTTCACGTTGCTTCCTCTCCACGCAGCAGGACCCTATGAGAAAAAGACTCATAATTTATCATATTTTTACATCTCGTCTTATACTCCAACACTGGCAGCACTTATTCGCGCAAGACAGCAGGTCTCTCGGGATGTATCTACTCCGCATTTTATTGCCATTGGACAAGGGAATCCGGACAGAGGAAGAGAACTCCCGCATATCGCTGCTGAGTTAGACGGTGTTGCCCAGCATATCGCGCCCGTTCTGTCCTTCACATCGCTCGTCGACAGCGACGCAACAGTTCAGGGAGCACTTGACGCTTTGGGCCGACATCAGTGGCTTCACCTAGCCTGTCATGGAATGCCAAATAGAGAGAAACCATTTGACTCTTCGTTCGCAATGCGTGACGGGCCTCTAACGGTTACGGACATCATCCGATCTCACATGCGAGACCCGGAGTTTGCATTCCTATCGGCTTGTCACACTACCGTGGGCCATGCATCAAGCCCCGACGAGGCGATCCATCTCGCTGCGGCAATGCAATTCTCTGGATTTCGCAGTGTGATAGGTTCCATGTGGTCCGTCGACGATGAGGTTGCAGGTCGGATTGTTTCTGCGTTTTATAAGAACCTGGTTGACGGCTCAGGGAGATTGGATTGCACACGCGCTGCGGAAGCATTGCACCAGGCCATGAAGAAATTGCGCAAGAAAATTCCGCTTGAACAGCAGATCGTATTTGTTCACATAGGTGTTTAGTTTGGTACTTACTATTCACTACAAACGATTTGCCCGCCTTCGTGTGAACTACGATAAGACATGTAATAGATTTGCGTAAAGGACATTTGTTTTCTTTATTTTACTGAAATGTTGTGCCGACCTCGTACCCCGGGGGCACAGGTATAGGATGACTATCGGTACGGAATCACCGCTCTCATTGTTAGACACTTAGACACCTAGCACACAGCTATGCTCCTCGATTACTTCTAGGCCATGAAATTAACGTGACATAATGATAGATGTCTACTGGATGTCTACTCAGTGTCTACGAACGCATGTAACTGGATGTCAACTAATATTCCAAGTGTTATGCAGTCCGACGGTGTCATCAGCACGATTGATCGCGCTAGACACTATCACATTCTCCTGATCATGAAATCCATTGTCTCTACTTCCCTCACCTTTGCTTTCTCGCGAGTTCACGACCACCTTTTGCTTGACGTTTTCCGCACGGAGTAACTCCAGTTGTTGCAAATACTCCTCGCTGACACCACCTGTCACGTACTCCCCTGTGAATACGGAACAATCGAACGTAGGAATGGACGAGTTGAATTGTCGCACACAGGCGATGAGGTCGGGGAGAGTCTGGAATATGACAAGGTCTGCACCGATGGCCTCGGCTATCTCTTCGGTGTCACGCCCGTGTGCAACGAGTTCTGATCTTGAAGGCATATCGATGCCATAGACATTTGAATGCCTGAACTTTCGTCAGCCATTTGTCGAAAAATATTGGTAGAAGGAACTACCGGATAGGTGGAGCGCAGCTCGCGACAATGACCTTCTTTGCGCCAACATCCTTCGCCATCTGGATAATCTCCTTTGAGGTGGTGCCGCGAACAATGGAATCTAGAGCCGTCTGTTAAGGCTGGACTTGATAATCATTCAGTTGACCAGAGCTTACCATCGACAAGGAGAACATTCTTCCCAGAGAACTCCAAGGCCATGGCGTTTAGTTTCCGCCTGACATTCCTCCGTCTGTGAAAAAATCTTCAATATCACGGGCTCGTGGCAACCAATATGTCTTACCTCATCTGTTGACCTGGCATAATGAATGTCCTGCCAACGTAGCGGTTCTTGATGAAGCCCTCTCGGTAGGGCAAGTTGAGCTTCTGAGCAAGGTTCAAAGCTGCAACGCGAGATGTATCAGGAACCTGGGAATATCATCAGAATAAACATTTGTGAGACGATCAGAAATTACCAACAGGAATGACGACATCTACTGTGATGCCGCGTTCCTTTAAAATCTTGTCAACCTCGACAGCAAGCGCATCGCCCATGGCCATTCGACTTCGGTACACACTGACGCCATCGAGCACAGAATCAGGACGAGCGAAGTAGACGAATTCAAATATATCGGGTGTGAAAGTCGTATGCTCTGCAACGCACTTCCTTGAAACCCCTGACCGAGTGATGATCACTGCTTCACCTACCACCCCGACATATCAGTGTCTGCGGCTTGACAGTGTGAACAAGAACTGACCAGGCTTTACATCCTCCCATTCGCCAAAGCCCAGAGCATCAGCGACAATGCTTTCACTTGCGAAGAGGTAGTCTTTGTCAGAGTTGTTCCTTCTGGAAGCCATCCCGACGGGTCGTATGCCATTTGGATCTCTGAACGCAACGATCCCAAAGCCAGCAATCATCGCGACGCAAGCATATGCCCCCGTGCACTGTTTCATAAGACCTCCAATGGCAGTAAATATGTCGTCTTCGTTGATACGGAATTTTCCTGTCTGTTGTAGATTGTTGGCGAAGAGATTGAGTAGAAGTTCGGAATCGGATGAAGTGTTTATGTGTCTATGTGCGGTGGCATCCATGAATTGCATGAGTGAGGGACTGTCTATGAGATTCCCATTCTAAGCAGATCATCGTCGGTCAACCGTCGGATGAGAAGTCCCCCCCAAAAAAACTCACATGCGCAAATACAATACCATAGGGTGAATTAACGTAGAACGGTTGTGCTTCGGCGTGGTTCGAGCTCCCAGCAGTTGGATAACGAACTGCAGTGCGCCATGTCAGATGATCGCAGACAGGATCGAGTTGCTGAAAAGGCTCACCGTGGCCAACACCCATCCCGCCGACCAATTTTGAAATGGCCTTTTCATCAAAGACATCTCGTACCATACCGTTGGCTTTGCATTGGAAGAATCGGCCCTTCGGTCCACAAGTCACAATGCCACATGCATCTTGTCCCCTGTGTTGCAGCAAGGAGAGACCTTCAGAAATTTCTGGTGCTGCATCTACGGATGCATCGTGAAGCAGCAGCCCCAAAATGCCACACACTGGAAGATCGGAGATCTTGTCAGAGGGTTTAGTACTTTGATGATCAAGATCTAAACTCACTCGCGATTGCGGGGTGGAATGAATAGAAAACCTGGACGCAGAGGCGACCCTGTTTGCGGGACGAACGTTCGGGGGGAAGTGAAGACTAACGATTACAAACAAAAAAGTATGCATGCAGAAAACTGGTACGGAGTCTCGTCACTTTTCCCTTGATAATCTTATCTCGGACTCGGAGTTGTCTGGATCATTGATCCGAAACGAAAATTTGTCGCTAAAGAAGCCCACGTGCGTGGCATGACTGGCGACAGCTACCTGGGAGATACTTCAATCACTTCATATCACTTCATACATAATCGTAGATAATGGTGCAGAAAAGTTATCACGCAGAAAAATCACTGAAAAATACGCGGTTGAACGCGATTATATTCTTCGGTACTAGGAGGTGATATAGTGGATATAGGTAGGCATCAACGACATGCAGTGTAGTTGGGAACCGAAATCCCGGGTAACGGTCGTGATAATAGCGCAGCATATCAGCTGCGGCGCGAAAGCTTGCGAGAGTGTGCGAGTTAATCTACAGATAGATGCGTGCTGTGATAAATGAGGGGAAGGATGAACTTCCTATGCCAGATGAAGGGATTCTCGAGGACCCAGTGTAACAAAAGAGTGAAAGAATGTTGAAATTACAGCGTAAGCTGCTTGGGTTTCTCCCAGGTGTATGCTGGGTTACCTGTATAGGAATCAGTTTCTGTACTGCATTCTAGAAGTATTGAAGACGTACCGAAGTGACCATAAGATGCGGTTTTGAGGTAGTTTGGTTTCTGGAGGTCAAGCTCACGCACTAAAGAACATTGAACATTTTTCCTTCTCGAGATAGAAGCACTCTTACCCATCACACCAGGTCGGAGATCCCAGTTCTTGCGAATGACATCAACAAGCTCCTCGTTTGATTTTTTGCCAGTGCCGTACGTGTCAACGTAGATAGAAAGGGGCTCGGCGACACCGATAGCGTACGAGAGTTGAACAAGGCAACGGCGAGCGAGGCCAGAAGCAACGAGGGATTTGGCTGTGCGCAAATATCAGTTACCGTATCACTTATCTAAGGGTATTAAACATACCGATCCAACGAGCGGTGTACGCCGCAGAACGGTCAACCTTGGAGAAGTCCTTGCCCGAGAAGGCACCTCCACCGTGTGCACCCCAACCACCGTAGGTGTCCACAATGATCTTACGGCCAGTCAGACCGGCATCACCCTGAGGACCACCGATGACGAAGCGGCCGGATGGTTGGATCTAATCCGGCCGGTGAGCTACATCTACAACTAGCAATAATAAATTCACGTACGTGGTAAACGATGCGATCATCAATCAAGTTCGAGGGGATGACCTGCTTCACGATCTTGTCCAAAATTTCTTTGCGAAGCTCGTCGGTGGAGATTTCCTCAGCGTGCTGAGTCGAAATGACAACTGTGTCCACACGCAGGGGGATCATGGCACCACCCTCGTTTTTGTACTCAACGGTGACTTGAGTCTTGGAGTCAGGGCGGAGCCAGGGCAGAAGACCTGACCGACGAGCATCAGCCATAGCACGGTTGAGTTTGTGGGCGAGCATGATGGTCAGAGGCATGAACTCTGGGGTCTCGTCGGTAGCATAGCCGAACATGATACCCTGGTCACCGGCACCATGGTCTTCCAAAGAGCCGTGGTCGAGACCCTGAGCAATATCGGGAGACTGTTGCTCGATGGCAACGAGAATGTTGCAGGTCTTGTAGTCGAAGCCCTTGGAAGAATCATCGTAACCAATCTGCTTGATTGTGTTACGAATGACTTTTTGGAAATCGAGCTGAGCTTTGGTGGTGATCTCTCCAAAGACCATGATCATGCCGGTCTTCGACGCGGTCTCGCAAGCGACCTTTGAGAATGGGTCTTGCTGAAGGCAAGCATCGAGCTGAAAAAAATCGTGTAAACTACTTTACCACAAGAGTTGCTGCGGAGTGAGTACTCACAATGGCATCGGAAACTTGGTCACAAATCTTGTCTGCTGCGATTCAGCTTCGTTGTAAAACTGTGATCAAGGACGGGACTGACCGGGGTGACCTTCACCTACAGACTCGGAGGTGAACAAGAAATGACCGGGCGCAAGAGCAGCGCGTGCGTTCCCATTTGCAACCATTGCGGATATTGAAAGTGAAGGAGGGGGAAAAGAAAGATGCTGAGAAATGTTTGAGACTTGCGGTGCAAAAAATCAGTTAAAAGTTGAAACATCGCTTATATAATCTTTATCATCACGCCATCCTGCTGTGAAACCACATAAGATAGTCTTATCCAGCAGACGTGGCAATAGATTCCACGAAGATCAGATAATGAAGGGAAA
>PVYJ01001713.1:85987-98759 GCA_002995095.1 Rhizopogon sp. AM-2018a | reverse complement strand
AGTATGACGTTACAGTCGACCGCAGCACACCGACAGTGAACAAAATCACCTGCTGGATCGCATCTGAAGAAGGAAAGGTGCGTTATTCATCAAATACACAAGCGAAAGCAAAACTTTAACGCCTTCGTAAGAAATTTGGAGTCAGATGGAAGTGTTTAGCTCCACAGCTCTCGGGCATTAGGTCAATTGTCTCCGTTGACGGCGTCCACTGTTGTGCACAGATTGTTCGCCCGGGCTGGGTTGGTACGAAGAACCGCACCTGTCTGAGCAACGGCTACGTCAGCAGAGATTTCATGTTCACCCAACTCGAGCTTACCGGTCAGTATGCAAAAAGTATTCAAAGTTCAGTGCTTACTTCTAACACTGAATCTCAGATGACGACTCAATGCTTGACGTTCAAAATTCGCACGACATAGGTCAGATTGTTGTCGAGATCAAACTGGGGAAGTACACGAAGAAAAAGGTAACGAAACGGCTTAAATCGAATCACTCTCTTCGTGTACATGAAGGCAAGGTACATGAACGCTCCAAGAAGGCATGCTCTCATCGTGTTGTGTGCGTATAATCTTTTCACATATTTCACTTTTTGTAATTGTCGATCGGTTAAGCTTTGGAGAAGAAGTACCACGTCCGGCAGCACCACTACGTCATGGCACCGCATCCTTCACCGTCAAACCGGATGGCAGCCTTACGACTGTATTCGTGTTCAAGTACACGCGTTTGGGTAGGTCAAGGTGTCTTAAACGCACATTGGCCATTCACAACAATTTTAAATTTAGATGTTTTGCAGGCAAGGGGCGTAGCACCTGCGACATCAAAGAATCCAATCAACAAAGACATAAATGATTGCTATGATGATGATGAGATTGAAATCGTTGATGGGCCTTGTGAAGCTTCGACCTCAAAGGATATCAAGCCAAGGATTCAACAGCTGGAGGTAAGTTCTCCATTCAGTAAAATTCTTCCATCCAGCTGATTTTTTTCATCCGCAGAGGGAGCTGAAGCGTCTGCGTGCACAACAAGCTAACTCATCCGAGGATCGGAAACCCTCACGTGTTAAGTTAGAATGTGGGGGATCACGACGGCACGACGCCCCTCCTGAGGTCCTTGATTTAACTGAGGATTAGTTTATAATATCCTCGCTTTGGTTCGAGCTCATCTGCCATTGCAATGAACATTAATCAATTAGTACGGTGCGTTCCAACTTCTGATATGTTAGGGGTGTTAGCCAGTGTTCATATTTATTTATTTCTCTTCATCAGGTAATAGCATGTGGAAATGCTATCCACATAGATGAGACTTCCGAGACTTCTCCTTGAGATTATAACTCCTAAGTTCAGCTTTGGATGGTAAATTCGTTTGGCAACCAGGATGGAAGGAATATGTTGCCAGACATTGTTCTTCTTTGTTCACCTGATCACGCAACTACGAACAACATTGACTTACCTCACGGTCAACGAACTCCTGCGGAAGGTCTCAAAATGACGAGGTGACAAAATTTAACAAAGTACACAAACGAACGAAGACAGTAAGTTGTTGTATCGTGTGAGGCTCGGGCTTAAGCTCATAAATGCAGCTTCAGGGACGTAACCAGGTGGCCTCGGAATGGATCACTACGATATTCCAAAACGCAGCCGCAACCTCCCTACTGTAAGGCCTGTCGGTAATCTCTGAGAGCCGTATATCTCTGTTCTGCACGCGAATAATATGGACTTACTACGGTTGTTGGTCGGAAACGCTCAATGCCGAAGAGCCGGAAGCCAATCACCCTGTCGGACTCCAAAGTAACCACGGTTCACCGGATTTTTGTCGCCTAAAACAATAGGCCACCAGATCGAAAGCCGAAGCGAACCAAAAGGATCATGACGGAGTAGTGCACGAGGTTGTCGATGTGACTTTGGATAAACCCCACCACAAGGTATCCTATTCATCAAATATGCAATGCTTCATACTCAAGCTTTAGATCAGATGTCCTATCCTCTCAACCATCCGTTCCATTCTCCGAAAAAATGTGTTCCGTACGGTTGTGAAGCACGAACTGGAAATAAAGGGTCAGTTTCAACGTTGCATGCTAAATTGTGCAAGTGGAAGAGGGATCAAAGAAGTAATAAAGCGGTATTTAATTGAGAAAGGAGAGGTATGCATGTCACATATCCTCGTGATATTTGGACTTAAACCATTTTTTTATTTGTTTACTGGCGTCTTATCGAAGTCGTGGAGCCTTGCATGGATGGACGACTTTCCGCGGCCGCCCCATCTTTCCTCGGACTTTATTTCCATGAAACGTGACCGTGATTCCCAGACTGACAAACCTCATGCTTCCCAGGGTCCAGATATGATCCGGTAGCACAGGGATTATCCATCGTAAAAGCCTTCTGTAGCTCATCGAGTCACATTGCGCCATTCTCCACACGCTTAGAAAAGCCTTTCACACAGTGCACTTACGGTGCGATCTTCGGTACTAAGAACGAAATATCTAGGAAGAAAGCATAAGAGCGCTGAAATGCGGTGTCCCGTTAGTAACATTCGTTTGTGCTGTCACTCATGTGTTCTCGATTTTAGGTGGAGACGTGTGGCTTACAGAACTCTCTACTCTAGATGAAATGTCAAGTCATGACATACCTTTGTAAATACCCATATAGTGCCTGTGCTCATTACCGTGATTCAGGCAGCACTTGGCAAGTCACCTGCGAAGCTCCAGCGTGCGTAAAGCAGGGCCATTTCCCAAACCCAAGCTACTACGAACTCATTACCGGAGGTACATTTTCGAAAGTACTCTAGTAGCCTGCAATCATGAGTACAAGCAAAATTGCGTCATTTTATTTGCCATGAACAACATTCAATTTACGTTTCATGCGCTAAGTACCTCGACCGTCGACGTAGACTCGAACCATGAAAGAAAATATCACATGATGTGAATGTGTTCCTGTCGCTGAGCTCGAAATTATGTAATTATGATGACGCCATAATATTATTAGAGCGCCTTCTATGCACATTGTAACTTCGATTATAATAATACATTTCCCTCTCATCGAATGTCATCTTATGGAACCAAACCAGGGTGCATCGATGTCGAGGGGCAAGCCTCGCAGAACTATGGAATTGAGTTTCTGGAAGAAAACAAAGTATGGATTGCTGTCGAAGCAGGAAGGGTGTGTGCTCAGCGAGTCGTACCATGCGGTGACATATAACGCCTCCTATCCTGCAGTCCGTGGAAAGATATTCAATGGCATATAGGAGGGGGCAGCTATGCCATCCACTAAACTCCAACGAGCCTATGGCATTTCGAGTTGTGATTCATGAAATACGTTAGTGCATCCGAGTCGGTGCATTGCATTCGTCCGCTCACCTTCTCGAAGCTTCGGCTGACCGGTCAGTGTCATAGACACCAGATGCGGTTACTTACAGATGTGTGCCACCTAAATTCTGTTAGACTCGGGAATGGTCATCTGTCACGGGTTACTAATTAATCTCTGCTAAGGGAATCAAGGTCCGCGAGCGCTCACAGCGAGTCACCGTGTCGCAGTGTGTTCTATCTCTTCACTCAAGTCACAAACGATTTTAGTTTCGGATAGGTGTTCCATGTTTCAGTACAGCACAAATTAACGTGGTGCCCGTTAGCCTAATCCCCACGGCTACATTTATCTTCAGGTACAGGCTATTTGGTTCATGTGCACAAAACAGTCTGACTATACTTTAATATCCATAGAGTACGATAGTACATGCCTCACTAGATCGACTCGTGGAAGATGAGATTGCCCCACAACTCGTTCAATCTTTACGGGGAATGAAACTCGAAGCTCCTGTAGATGCATCAGAGGAAGAACATAATGATATGACAGACTCAGGTAAGGATGATGAACCTATCTGCGTGAGCTTGACTGAAATTCCTTGTCACATACTCATAAAGGGTCTGAACCTTGTCCATGAAACCGGTGGTGAAAAGGTTCCAGGAAAGAATAAACAGCCGCAGGAGCATTTCCATAAGAGTAAAGATGGAGGATAGAAACGTCATTGACCTGTCGCTGAGAAGACCTTATGCAGTATGCTTAGCATCTCTCCCATAGCGTGATTACTGAAAGGGTGAGCACAGTCAACAAGAACTTCGAACCACATCCTCCTTTCGGAAGCTTTTCACACGTAATGGGGGAAACGTGTAATGCGTGTGCATGAGGTTTGATTGTCCCCGCATGCTCCAGTCATGTTCCTCTAACCATGCAGGGAGCAAAAATCACTTCAATGCTGTGGAGTACATCTCGGTTGTGGATAGCCTTGTACTATCCTAGCTCATTTCCGTCTTCACCTTAGTTCTGTCATTCGGCGTCAGACAATCTCTACAATTGTGTCAATGATACCCATAATCTGGTCTAATCACACATCAAGCTTGTACAATCCGCTGCGGTTCGCTTTCTTGATTGATACGTTCTTAAGGATACAGAGCTGATCGGACCCTGCTGAGCACTCTAATTGCGTGCATTGATCCTTTCGCGCTTCTTACTCCTCGATCGAATTTTGATGGAGAATCACGGACCGCTTGTTCAATCACCCCTCCTCTTTTTACAGTTGCCTCGATTCACTCCACGTACCGCCACCAAAGGTATTCTGATGTGCCACACTCCGATGATTCATCCCGCTTTCCTATACTTAGTTATCCATGCTGAGCCTAACGTGACTCCGACTAGCCGAGCAATGGTGATAGCTTTTGTGCTGTTTGATCACAGCCCCAGTGTTCATTATCCCTCGGACATAAGGATGACTCTCTGTTGAGGAAATTTGTTCCCCTATGTGCAGCGAGGAGAAAGTGAACTCATTGTGGCGCCTTGTATTTCTCACTGAAGGTCTGGCCCACAGGCACATCCAGGGACCTTTCGTTGGACTACACATGGAGTTTCGGCGTCCGTTCTGCCAGCCTCGAGGTTGACGTTCATTCTGTACGTACCCTTGTTTGCTTCTGTGATGAAATTCTACATAGCTAAACCGTTGGAGCGAGCGAGGATATTTCCTGTGCAAGAAATTTCCATGGATTGCAGTCTGTGCGGCCCTAATATGTCACAAAATGGCATAACGGCCTCATGGCCAGTGACTATAAAGTGCTTACATTTCCTTCCTGTGCAATTGAAAACCTTACCCTTTCTCTCTTCGGAGTTACATGAGCGCAATGACTGTGAGTAACATCCGCTCCAACCTTCTGTGCCTCATGTTAACCATTCGTTCACCAACCTTCTGTAGAAACACACCGACAACAGGCACACCGGGCCTAGCCGCAAGAGATTGAGGCTTCTTGACAAAGCTATGCAATTTTTATCTCGTCTAGACGGTCGAGGGCCTCATGTAATACACGAGGTGCCCGTCAACTCTTCATTTCATTCACTTCCGCTATCTCAGGTAGGTAATGCCATTGAGTTATAAAAGGCCTTCATTCAATGCTTTATCCTGACCAGGAAAGCAACCCTTCCACCCATTCACCAACTGAAATGTCCGACGAGCAACTTTCGCTCGTTATTCCAACCAAGCAAGGGACGTTTGCCGTCGCTCACCGCAAGATACCTAGGCCAGGTCCTGGCGAAGTCCTCGTCAGACTTCAGGCTACTGCGCTCAACCCATTCGATGCAAAAATCCACAGGGAAGGCACATTTGTCGACAGCTATCCTGCGGTATTAGGCACAGATGGTGCTGGCATAGTAGAAGAGGTTGGAGAAGGCGTCACAAGATTCGATCCAGGAGATAGAATGTACGCCATCCCACTTCTACGATGGTGGTGCTATATAATTGATCACATCACGGTCTAGATTCTTCCACGGTGCCTTCGATGATAACGATTTGGCAACCTTCCAGCAGTTTTCCGTAGTTACGACTGACTTCGCAGCTAAGGCAAGTTGATCCAATAGTGTGGCTGAGACACGTGCTGATCGAGTTTATTCAGGTTCCAAGAAGCTTATCGTTTGACCAAGCGTCCACCATATCATGTGGAATTAGTACAGCGGCGATCGGGTTGTACGGTACTGTCAATGGTATCGGTCTCGTACCGCCTTGGGAACGTGGCGGGTACGCAAAGTACAAAGGTTGGCCGATCTTGATCCTCGGTGGCGCTGGCTCGGTCGGCAATTACGGTAAGCTCCCCACCTATCGCCGTGGCGAGTCGCCCATAATTAAACATTACTGCTACTAGTTATTCAACTCGCGAAGCTGTCAGGCTTCTCACCTATAATCACCACTTCCTCGCTGAAACACACGGATTATCTGAAGAGTATTGGAGCGAACTACGTCATTGACAGATATCTTCCTCTACCGGCGCTGAACAAGGCCATCATGAAAATCACGGGCTCACGCATACATATGATGTACGATTCCATATCCATCAGGAGCACGCAGGAGGCTGCCTGGTCGTTGCTTGCACCCGGGGGGAAGCTTGTCCTCACGCAGCCATCCTTGATCAGCAAGGATGATAACGATAGCAGGCAGGTGGTTCTAGTAGATGGAAGCCCTCAATCGGATGAGAACTGGGAAACCGGGAAGAGGCTGTGGGCTCACCTTGAGAGATGGGTGGAAGATGGTCATATACGAGTAAGTGTTAATCAGAAACATACTCCAGGTACTTTCTAACGTTTACCTTAGCCAAACCACGTCGAACCATTGCCTGGCGGTCTACGCGGAATAGCAGATGCCCTCGCACGTTTCAATGCAGGAAAGGTAGATGGGGTGAAGATGGTAGTTCGCCCGCAAGATACGAACGATTCTTAGAGAAATGGACAGCCGTATATAATATCTTATCAGATACCCAATCTTCGAACTGTTTCTTTTTTTTCAATATCAACTACCCTTTTTGCGCTATTCATCATGATGCCACAATGCGTCATCATTTCATTTCACTATCCATGATATAAAATTTGCGCCCCTATGTGGCGACGACACATCATCCACTCAGATCTCTGCAGCCATGTCTCAGCAACAAAAAGCACTCTTTCTTCAGTCTAAGCAAGGCCAGTTCGCCGTTGGTTCACGCAGCATCCCGAAGCCCGGGAAAGGCGAGGTCTTGGTTAAGATTTACTCTGCGGCCCTTAATCCTGTCGACTACAAGATTCAGGAGTCTGGGGCATTTGTAGAGACGTACCCAACAGTACTCGGTGTGGATATCGCAGGGACAGTCGACGAAGTAGGGGAAAGTATCCGCACCTTTGTGAAAGGAGACAAAGTGTGAGCATTATAATTCGCCCCTGAGTTGCGACAGGCTACATATTCGCCGCAGATTCACCCACGGCAGTTTCTCAAATGATCAAGCCGCTTTCCAACAGTTCACGCTCGCCGTTGCAGATTTCACTGCGAAGGTATTTCCTCTTGTCGACATATTTGCATTGCGTTTAACGGCAGGCAGATCCCGGAAAACTTGGAATACGATGATGCGGCTACTATCCCGCTGGGGTTCGATACTGCTTCGACTGGGTTGTATAGCGACGTATACGGGATAGGCCTTACGCCGCCTTGGGCAGAAGGAGGCTTCAAGAAGTACTCGGGGAACCCAATTGTCATTATGGGTGGATCATCATCAGTAGGATCATATGGTAAGCTGCGGGGTAACGGTCAAGACATGTACTCAACTTCCCTCTTTTAGTCATCCAGCTTGCTCGTCTCTCTGGGTTTTCTCCTATTATCGCGACAGCTTCACCCAAGCATGAGGCGTACATCAAGTCGCTTGGCGCCACCCATGTATTCAACAGACACCTGTCTGCTGATGATCTCAAGGCTGCTATCAGCAAAGTCACAAGCGGCCCTGTAGAAGTTGTTTACGATGCGATCTCCCTTCCTGGGACACAGCAAATTGGATGGTCGCTCCTTGGTCCTAAAGGAGCCATGATATTGACACTTCCGGCTTCAGTCAAAGAAGACGAAGGAAAGGAGCGCAGAGCTATTCCCACGTTTGGGAGTCCACATGTGCAGCAAAACAAGTCGCTGTGTAGCGGATCGTGGGCCAAGCTTGGACAGTGGCTTGAGGACGGTACCATCAAGGTGAGTTATGAGACCTGCGGATAGAGTCATTGCCACTGATCTACTTGTTTGTACAGCCCAACAGGCACGAAGTTCTTCCCAATGGTCTTGAAGGAATTCCAAAGGGGTTGGAGCGAATGAAGAGGGGCGAGGTTAGCGGGACGAAGTTAGTTGCACACCCACAAGACACAAAATGAAGTCATAGAACCACTGGCATGAGAGAAGAGGTAATCCCACGCAAAACAAATTTCGTGCTGTTCTTTCTCTACGTGTATTAGTATCATCGTGACTGTATGTGTAAAAGGCTTCAGAATTCAAATTGGCTCCTATAGCGCTCACACTTAGTGTGTCTGGACCTACTTACTATGTAAGTCTATCATAGAAGACGTGCGGCAATTACGTATTTGAATGTAAGTTACATAAGTACATAATGAACGCCATGGACGGTCGCCATGTTCAACTTCAAGTTGAACTTACATCCACAGGGTCAGATTTTTCCAGAAAACTCGCAATCATGCAGTCAGCCCGGGCTAGTCCTCGGTCCTACAGAAAAGTCTGGACTCCATGCCTTTCTGAACGTAAAAGAATATCATCCCTGCCTCGTGTCAATTCTTTTATCCCAATGGAATAATCTGATGGAGTCTTAACCCTTGTGTATGCCCACTTACTGCTAGTCGTGAATTCTTCCTTTACTAACCCTATGCCAGGACCTTTTGAGGTACTCTGCATCTCGGAAATCCTTGCAGTTATCCTTGATGAATTACAAGACGACAAGAAGTCGTTGTACCGACTGTCTTGCTGTTGTCGCGCATTCACAGATCCCGCACTTGATTTTCTCTGGAGATCTATGCATTCCTTTGTACCATTCACTTCGTTGATTCCAGAAAGCATCTCTATTAATCTTGTGAATGTAAGTGACTTACCTCAAATTGCGGCTGAAACCAATCCTTATTGTATTCGCAGGATGCCCGGATCAGTGACTGCGATCCTCTGAACAATTGCTGCAATTCATTGGACGCCTGGAATACGTTCGACAGATACGCTGCACGAGTCCGCAACTTATGCATATCCGAACACGATGATGATAGCGCCCATGTCATAAAGTATCAAAGTTGCTACACGCATCTCACAGTCCTTCGCGGGCAGGATAAATTTCATCTTTTCCCGAAACTACGAAGTCTCACCTATTTCCTCTCTGGGCCAATTTCCCCTCAAGCCAAACCATTCCCCCCCTCCATTCGATCCCTTACTCTCATATGTCACAGTACTTTTGATTGTGACCCTATTGAATTGGCACTTGACAGAGCCGTTGCCGATGCCCCGCGTTTGGACGAACTTCGTATCATCGGCCTCATGCGAACAAGGGTGTCACACTCGACACCTCAACGCCTATTTGCGCATGTCGGGAGCGTTGATCTAAGCAAAGCCTATATTCGCGCTCCTGAGCTTGCTGTTCTCTGCTTGCTGTTATCCCAAGCGCCTATCTCAGATCTCAAAATCTACCTCCAAGATCGCTTGAACATGAATTGGGAAGTTATTCCTCCCACATTCTCTACTTTGAAGCGGTTGGATGTCCGGGGATCAGTGTTTTCTGTCATGCTCTTCTTGTCCCGCCTTGCAGCAACACATCTCCATACGCTGGTATTTCAGCCAGATGGGCAACCTTATGGGATCATGGCTATCTATGATTATCTCATGCCTGTGCTCGTCGAGAGATTCAGAGGGTCGCTGAAATCATTGGATTTTCATATCAATGAACCTAGGCCTCGCGCCCGGGATAGCGATCTGGTAAAGATAATTTTGCTGGGGCTTAAACCTCTTGTGGATGCAGGCCTACAATCACTGCGTCTATTTTTGCAAGTTGACGCTACCATGCCAGTGCGGTTCCCTCCAGAGGTTCAGTCCATGCTTGAGCCCTCTGCCTGGCCTTCTCTTGAACAATTTTATTTCTCGACGAAGGACAACGCATTGTAGTGACGATATGTACGCTATTTGTTATTGGTATGAAATGTGTCGATTGCCTGCGGTTTCTTTTAAGTTAGATAGAGACTGTTATGCTACGTCACAAAAACATTCCTTCGATACTTCAAGTTATGTAGATGCGGTTACGTTGATTCCAAGTTGATTTATGCCTTCCATTTCGGTTTAGATCGGAATACTTCCGAATCCCGAAATACTTGTTTTGGTTAACCTGTCTCTTCCACCAATCAAATACTGTCGCTTGCTATCCGGTACAGCTGTAAAGAAGCGTTTGCTTCAATGCTCTTATGCTTTGTAAAGCTACATACCACCCACCTTCATTTCTCGACATTTGCTATGGATTTGCTCTTGTTGGTGACCAGTTGGTCTCATGTCCTTTTGGCACCGTATACGAAGGTTGAAGAAAGCTTCAACTTGCACGCAACCCATGACATTCTTATGTATGGTGTCGAGAAGCATAACTTATACAAGGCATGAAGCTTGCTCAACCAGACTCTTTGTTTCTGATCAGTGGTAAAGTTTGACCATAACACCTTTCCAGGTGCTGTACCGCGGACATTCATAGGAAGCATTTTACTTGCGTGGCTCGTTTCACCTGTCGTGTACATAGCGGGTCAAGGGGGCCTGCTAAGCACAAAAATGGACCTTCAGATAGCAGGTTCGACTCAATGTAGATGATTGGCTCTCAAGGTCTTTGACCAACTTCTCTAGTGCGTTTGGTACTTGCTACGCTGAACGCAATAGGCTTGATATTGGTGCGACGGGCGGTATCGAGACGATTTGGTCGTCCAACTGGCCTCATGTATGTCCTTTTAACATGCTCGCAATTTCACCTGCCGTTTTGGATGAGTCGAACATTGCCAAACATGTTCGCGTTGTTCCCTGGTAGGTGGCTTTGCTTGTAAGACGTGTATCTGCTGACCGAAAGACGAACTCAAGTCAATCTTTCATTTTACGCACTGTACAACAGAGCTCCGCAGTCCCGGTCCCCTACGAGGAAGAGCGTTGATGTTGCATTTGCATTACTAACATTCACTGCCATCGTGTTCCGCTCGGAAGTTGTGTTGTTGCTCGCCGCTCTTGCTATCCAAACGCTACTTCTCAGACATACCAGTTTGCTGAGATTGATCAAAGCAGGCTTCCTATCTGGCCTGTTTTCTATCGGTGCGTGTTGTCCTTTGTGCACTGAGAGGGTCTACAATTGTTCGGCGACTAGCTTTGACTGTTGTTGTCGATTCGTACCTATGGAACCAATGGCCGTTGTGGCCCGAACTATATGGCGTGTATTTTAATGTCTTCCTGGGCAAGAGTTCTGAGTGGGGCGTAAGTTGTTACTTTCTTCTTCGTACCTGTCTCTCACCCGGTGTACAGACATCACCTAGGTATGCATATTTCCTCTCGCACCTCCCAAAGCTTCTCCTTGGGTCCCTGCCATTGGCTGTAATCGGAGCTGCGTCGGATATTCGTGTCCGGGCCTTGATCATACCACCCGTTATCTTTATTGGCCTCATCAGTGGTTTGGGTCACAAGGAATGGCGTTTCATTGTTTACGTTGTTCCCCTCTTTAACATCGCCGCCGCCCGGGGTGCTAAGTGGATGTAAGTGTTCATGGGTTTTACAATATTTCGTTTGCACTCTAACCTATTCAATAGGGTATCTCGAAGGAAAGGGAGCATTTTCGGACAAATGATGTTTGTCGCATTCATGGCTACTCTCGCTGCGAATTGTGCCATCACTATCGCATTGACGTGGGCGTCAATGGCAAACTACCCCGGTGGGTCCACACTCGCGAAGTTCAACAATCAGTATACGGACCAGCACGCTGGTATGAGGCACAATAGATGAGGTTCTAGGTTAAGCTGACCACGACACTACAGTGCATGTTCACCTATCCAACCTTGCAGCTCAGACTGGGGCCTCGCTCTTCCTCCAGAGTCATTCACCGCCTTACATTCCGCCCATACCCGCACCAGCAACAGGAGATTGGATTTATAACAAGACAGAAGGTCTTTCTTTGCGCGATCTTACAACGCCAACATCTCTCACTCATCTCATTGCCGAGTCCTCGGCAGAGTTCGTCGAAACTGGACGATGGAAGTTGGTGGGCAGCGTGCGGGGCTTCTCAAGATGGAAGTTGAACCTTCCGCGAGGTGGCATTGCCAAGCTTCTGGAGGTTCCCCTTCATCAATGGTTGAGCATGTTGGAGATGGAGATGAGCGATAAACTATATATATTAGAGAGAGCTAAATAATGCTTGCTGAAAATTTACATACTTTTCGTGATATTGGCTAATTTTCTAATCTCTCTGCAAGTGTTGTTGCGTACGTAATATTTAATAATCCGCTAGACGTCATTGGCGGCGGCCAGGGTAAAACACTGCCGTTGCTGCTAATAAGTAACGCTAATGCTTCAGCTCTATCAATAACCGTGTGATCCTACCCAGCCTGATATTTGAGGTTTGCGTGGGTTTCTTTTCTTCTACAGTCTATTGGAAACCATGGCGGAGGTACCTGGAGAGTCTACTCACTTGGATTGGACAAATGTTGGCCTCGGTTTCTCCTTCATTCTTTTCAATGCCCTCGTTTCTACATCTTTACAACTTGGAGTAGGATCATCATTGCTCTCAGCAGCTGTACGCTGCGTCCTGCAGTTAGCACTGGTTGCGCTGGTGCTGCAGAAGGTGTTTGAGACGAATAACCCATGGGCAGTTGCTGGTATTGCATGTGAGTCCGACCTTTATTAATATAGAGGACTCGGAATTAAACCTGAGATATTCAGGCTTGTTGAATTTACTCGGAACTACGGAGGC
>PVYJ01001713.1:64625-85977 GCA_002995095.1 Rhizopogon sp. AM-2018a | reverse complement strand
TTCAAAGCAGTTCTTAATGCGGAGTTGTCATCCTGACCTCGAGAAGTTGTGAACAAATCCAAAAAGCGCTACAAACATATGGTAAGCTAAATGGACGGGTATCTATTGTCCTATCCTGAACAGCTGCCCAGTTCCTCTCTGTACTTTTTGGTATGTTGTGCTCGACGATACCTGTCTCTGTCATTGGCATCCGCTTCGCCATGGCTGTAGACCCATTCTGGAAGCCCGAGCAATATAGTATGTCACAATTTCGTTGTATAGGTTCCGTAGTTTTGACTTGTCCAACAAGTCCCAATTGTCGGCATGTTGTGCGGAGGCACAATTTCAGGAATTGTTGTTTCTGTGTCCTATGTGCTGCAGGAAATATAGTAAGTCGACCGATGCACTGCAAGTGCAGATATTGATCAATGCTTGTAGCGACAATCGCGACAAAGTGGAGATGTACCTCGCATTCGGAGCATCGCGGCTTGAAGCATGTAGACCTGTTGCACGAGAAGCCCTTCGTCTTGCACTGACTCCGACGATCAATCAAATGAGGTTCGCGTCATTCCAAATAATAAGTTGACCTGTTTCTGATTGAGTACTCGTCCTTGCAGCGTGATTGGAATCATTGCTATCCCAGGCATGATGACTGGTCAGAATTAATGTCATAACGTAGGCAAACTGTTGCGCTGATCAAATACTTTCAGGTGCCATCCTTGGTGGCTCTTCCGTCCAGCAGGCGGCGCGGCTCCAGATGGTCATCATGTTCATGATATCTGCTTCCACAGCGCTTGCATCGATTTTCACCACGATCATAACGCTTGGTGTCGTCATCGATGGCGAGGATCGCCTCCGTCCAGACCGCGTCGTTGTAACTGAGCATGCAGTCTGGCGTGCGAGAGATTGGCTGATCAGTCGGATGGTAGAAGGGGTGAAGTTCACGTTTAAAAGTTGTTTGGGTCTCAGGCACAAGGCAGAACATAATGAGAGTGTGGAGGCAGAGAGATTATTGGGGTGATGCTCATTCTGATCGATCAAAACGTATATAAAATATTTTCCCTGAAAACAAGAAAAAAGGTTCGAACATACATACTAGTCTCTCCTAGGCAGACCCTTATAAGAAGGAAGACAGTCGTTCCTTCTGTATTAGGTAGTGTGACGATGACATCAATCCACTACTACAGAGCGCTAACTTACATGATGAGACATCACATCAACCTAAACAAAATGAACCGGTCAGCAGCCAACGCAGCAGTACGATACTACTGCAATCTACTGCAAACATGTACGAATGTTGTCATATGAAATCCAGTAAGTAAAATAATGGGAGAAGTCGCGATTCGCGAACGCCCTCCACCGCCTTATTTAGAGGTATCATTGTGCCAGACTGTCCAGAGCTTAATCTGACCGGCTCCGGCCCGGTCACACCTTGGGTTGTATTTGTTCATGTTTACTCTGAGGCTTAGAACTAGCAAACTTTAATTGTAGTGTCACTCACGCAAGGTCCCGCGATTGGGACACCTCAAGACCGTCAAGATCAACGACAATGGCCTCAAGACCCACCGTTAGCGTGCAATCCGTCTCCGGAGGTTTGTACCCTTACATTTTGATCATCGTCAAACCTGATGATCTCAACTAGAGGCTTCAACTTCCCTTCCCCTTCCCGCTGTCCTTACTGCCCCCATCAGGCTCGATGTAGTCGCCCAGGTCCACAGTGCGTGACTAACTTTCGAATTCTGATCGCACAGTTGACATATTCTCCAGAGAGCATCGCTAAAAACAGGCGTCAGGCTTATGCTGTTAGCGAGAAAGCCGGCCACCAGACTTCCGCAGAGTCCTGGGGTACTGGTCGTGCTGTTGCACGTATTCCTCGTGTCGGTGGTGGTGGTACCCACCGTTCTGGGCAGGTCTGCATAACATTGATATCACACCTCTGATCTTGTACTGACACCACCATATCTCCTCAGGCTGCCTTTGGAAACATGTGCCGTGGCGGTCGTATGTTTGCTCCTACCAAGACTTGGCGCAAATGGCACGTCAAGGTCAACCAAAATCAGCGCCGCTTCGCTACCGTCTCCGCACTTGCAGCTTCTGCTCTCCCCTCCCTTGTCCTGGCCCGCGGTCACCGCATTGAGCAGATTGCTGAGGTTCCTCTCGTAGTTGAGAATGGAGCAGAGTCCTTCAAGAAAACAAAGGAAGCTATCACTCTCCTCAAGGCTCTGAATGCCTATACAGATGTCACTAAGGTGTCCAACTCACGTAAACTCCGTGCTGGAAAGGGTAAGATGCGCAACCGTCGCTACCGCCAACGTCGTGGCCCTCTTATTGTATTCAACGAGGATAACGGCATCGTCAAGGCATTCCGCAACTTGCCTGGTGTCGAGCTCGTCAATGTCCAGCGGTTGAACCTCCTCCAGCTTGCCCCTGGTGGACATCTCGGTCGCTTCATCATTTGGACAGAGGGTGCCTTCAGCTTGCTTGATGAGGTGTTCGGCACATTCGACAAAGTTTCCTCGTACAAGAAGGACTACCTGTACGTCGCGTCGCCCATGTACCTCCTTATGGACCGACTGACCATTGTGTATAGCCTTCCCACGGCCAAGATCTCCAACCCCGACGTCACCCGTCTGATCAACAGCTCTGAGATTCAGGCTGTTGTTCGCCCCGCCGGCCCCAAGGTCCAGAAGCGCCCTTGGACACAGAAGAAGAACCCTCTCGTCAACAAGGGCGTCCTCTTCCGCATGAACCCTTATGCCAAGACCCTCCGCAGGCAAGAACTACGTACGTACCTACTTTTAATGCTGTCATACTGTGGCTCATACCTTACATGTACCTACAGTCAAGCAGGAGCGTGTCAAGGAACAAAAAGAGAAGAAGGGCAAAAAAGCCAAGGGCTCCTCTGCTGGAGAGGCCTTCCTCAACACTTTGTTCGCTCCTTGAGAGTGTTAAGAGCTGTTATGTTGGTGTCGCATGGCTATGATTATCTACGTCAATTGTCCCCACATGCATTTATGCATTCATGCCTTACTTGAAGTTGAAATTTTGCTCGCAATCGTGTGTGACACATTCCGGTCAGGGAAGCATGTGGTGAGAATTTACTTCAACAACTCGTCAACAACCAAATGACTTGCTCAGAGGGGCAAAATACATCAAACGGATGCCATCACAAGTTATTCATAACAGGATTGACTTATTTTGAAGTACATCGCCTCATGAGTAAACGACGTTCATCCTCGTGCATCTCCGCAACCTTCCGGGTATTTAAGAACATCCCCATGTAATCTTTCCTCCATCACCTTCGATGGAATCCATCGATTCCTGGGCAACCGCTCAGACTCGCTCTAGAGATCTTGCCGTCGCCTCGGCCGCTCTAATAATTTACGACCATATAATAACGTTCGATCAAGAGGTGATTGCCGTGCTCTGGGGCGAGGAACTTATTGACTGACAGCGGAAGCTATCTAGGTGACTCTCTTTTGGAGTGGTTCACGAGATGCATCAAGGGTTCTCTATCTTAGCGTGAGCTACGTTCCGGTCCGCACAAGCCCATCATCTCCCTGACCATCTTACCTGCAGATACGATATATGGGGTTAATTCAAGTATTGTGGGCGTCTAACTGCTTTCATTGATCATTCCTCATCGTCCCTTAGTATTGCAATCAAGCGTAATGAATGTTTTTGTGACACCCGCACTGGCTAATTTCATGTAATTCCAGTGCACTTTGATGTCTCTGAACCTACGGTGAGTGAATTTACACGATATTTTGTGTGGCAGTCCCTTCGAACATTTTGCAGTTGTGAGCATCGCTGGCTCCCGTCGTCGTTCAAGGCTCCACGCTAATTCATACCATAGCTTGAAAGCATGGCTTGCTGCAGATATAGTATTGATCAACCTGGGCGCCGCGCTGTGTCAAGGTAAGTAGCTTAAAATTTTGTTGATGCGTTTGTCAATCACCTTCGAAGCTGTTATCGCCCTCCGTGTTTGGTACCTCTTCTCGAAGAACAAATCAATACGAAGATTTACTGTGTTGCTTTACATCGTGTGCACCTATTCAACTTGGGTACTAGTAGGCACTCTCTTCGACCGTTTATTTCAAGAAATGGATCATCCAAACCCTTCGGAGAACCCATCGATATTCACCGTCCTCTATGTACCTTCCTTTATAATCCATACTGTACTTTTTTCCCTCAAGATATATAGGTATATGACGAGCGACCGATTTCAGAGACGCTCTTCGCTTTTGGCAGGGTTTCTAAAAGAGTATGCTTTTGACTGTGCAGCGACTCGCATCACGTACTCACTGTATGCTTCTTAGGGGTTTGGTGATGTATGCATGTGCGACAGGTATGTGCTGAAAGTTGATGTCGACCTTCACCTTTATCATGCTATCACCCAGGATCGCTTCTGTCCACTATCGTTACACTTTCATTGACCCATCCTTCACAGCTAGATGTAAGGGTTACCAACGATTTTCCTACTCAGCTCATCAAATTCTACTTCTCTAGGTTTACTTCACAGGTTTACAAGGGGGGTGAGTCATACGTTCATAGTTTGCTTTTGGATAAGACCAATGACGTACTCAGAGTCGTCGTCGGCGTAACCATTGTCTCCGTCTGCCATGCATTACTTAACATTCGGTCTTTATCCGCGACACTTCACGTAGATCCTGCGTGGCTCCTTAATCATGCAGAACTCAGTCGTGTCCAATGGACCAAAGGAGACCGCGAAGGCGAGATTTTCGTCGAGCTGCAACCCTCCCGCGAGTCACAACTCCCCATGGTTAATATGTCCCGAACGGGGCCTCCAGATGTCATGCAGCCTTCGGATCAAGGCACTTCCACCAGAAGCAACTGAATCCTAATCGTCTTAGGTAAGACTCATGCATGTTTCATGCATGTGATTTTACTCACTGCAATGAACTCCTTGTTTCAACCACATATTTAGCTTACACTGCAGCGTGTAGTACCGTCCATGCTTGAATATGATTTTATCAGAGTCATGCATTACATTCCATATCATTGTGCATGTCGGAATGAGGCGGTTGTGAAAAAGATACAGCCATCTTTCGATGTCAGGGCGAGTGCGCATGCAGCCATGCCATCTTTTGATGGACAGAGGTGTCACTAAATCTGAGATGCGACGTGCTTCAGCTGATGATGATGGGAGTCTCCACAGTTACGGGACACGACACACAGTAAGACTGACACTTTCTCCTTTTCGAGTAGGACCCGTGATGCAGTGCCGCATCATCTTCCCGTTCATCACGATGAATATATGCTATGTAGCGCCGGTCCAACTTCCTCAATACTACTCACCAAAGACTCCTTCAAGCTCTAGCAAATAGAGGGCACCTTCAATCTGTCATGTCGAGCAATTCCTGTCTCGCGGGTGATGATCTCTCGCGCGAATGCAAACAGACACTATTGGCGGTGGTCGCCTCGAAGAATTTGATCATGGCATCGTTCACTCTTGTGGTCTACGACCATGCTATCACGTTTTCCCAAGAGGTATAATGTCGCCTTCACAATTGACAGCAATCCACCCACTATCCACTACTATGTTTTAGGTAACTTTCTTCTGGTCTGGGGCATGGTCAGCTTCAAGAATACTATATCTCAGCGTAATGCCGTCGCTATATTCTATTTGTAGTGATTAATCTGGGTTCTGCAGATCCGGTACTTGGCTCTGACACAAATGTTGTGGGTATTCTAACATCATCCCGTGAACGCACTTAATAATTCATGAAATTAACCAGGATTGTTTTCTATGGTTTGTCAGCGTGGATATTGATTTCTCGGCTCTGGAAACTAATAGTCAACAGCAAATGTCAAGACTCCCAGTTCTCTCGTGGGTCATATGCGTTTCTCATCATTGAAGGTCTTACAGATCACCTCCAACAGGCGTAAGCTGTCACATATGACAGGGCCCCCGACAGACTTGCTCATGCATTGAATTAGAGCGAATCAGTTTTTCATTACTGGTTACATCCTTGTATTCACGGTCATGACGCTCTGCCAATGTCTGTCTTTTGCGCATTTATCGACCACTGGATTGACTGGTGAATACAGGTGTCGTAACATTGCGAGTATGGCATCTATTCTCCCGGAATCGCTTCATTAGATGTCTGGCGGTTGCGGTTTTCGTACTTTGCACAGCAGGAACCGCAATAGCTGGCGGTCTCAGTTTTGACTTCGTCAGGAGTGTGCTTGATAACCCGCTGACCGCTGAGAACATGAAATCATCGATATTTAGCATTTACTTGCCATCCTTGGTCGTCCATACGACAATGTTCTCATTGAAGATGTATCGCTTTCGCATCAGTCCGACAGCCTTGCAGAGACATGGAATTATCCGCCGATTCTTAAAAGAGTACGCCCCTTATTAGCCACAGGGTCCTCTGTGGAATCTCATGTTTGATTAGAGGGATGTTCATGTATGCGTTTGCGGCTGGTGCATACACCTCGATTCTGTTCACTTCACAGACGTTAAAACTAATAACAGGAACGCTATTATATGAAATTATCGGTCTTTGTATGACGAACTCCAAGGACATACCCGTCAGTTTCATGATCAAATTTGCACAACCCACTTACAACTTAGAATCGATGCCAGATATACTACTCGGCTCTGGGGGGAGAGTAAGGTCGTATCGTTTACGGTATTCGCAGACTCTGACTAGTAGACATCCTTTTCCCAGAATAGCAGTAGCAGCTACAGTCGTCTCCGTCTGTCGCGCAATGCTAAGCATCCGCTCCTTGGCTGCGATGTACCATGTTGATCCAGCATGGTTGCTCAACCATGCGGAACTCAGTCGTGTCCCCTGGAGGAGAGGAGCCGACGAAAGAGAGATCTATGTTGAAGTCAACGAGATGGGCGTAGTTCACCCTTCCAAATCTGTTGGGGAAACAAGTGTCGAAGACGATGTGTGAAAAGGATATTCGAGGTAGGCTCTCAGTCGACACATCCTTATGAAATATGCAGTGAGAATGGATGGAAAGCACCGGAAGTGAATTGCAAACATGGCCCAACGTAATGTAATATACTATATCAAGATTCGACCAAATTATTAATGATTATATATCTACCTTGCAAAGTCTTGGAGTAATGGTGCACGGAAAGGGAAGTGGATGACTAGAGAAATATCATATTAGATGAGAAATAAGACCAGAAGACCGGAAACAAACGCACACTGCGATCCCACTGGACCATCGCGGTTCGAAATCGATCACATCGCCGTTTGAGTCCATCGCTTTCGAGAAGGTGAACCTAGCAAGCATGCAGGACATAGCTATCCATAATGAGGCGTCTGCAACATGTCGCCCAACGCAAATCCTGTAGGATCACAAGGTTTACCAATGCCAAATGGAAAATATAATCGTGACAAACCTCCTCCCAAACCCAAAGGCAATACCGACAGTGTCCCCATTGAGGTTGCCATCATCGTCCAAGAAGCGCTCGGGCGAGAACTGCGAAGGATTCGGGTATTTTTCTTCATTTTGTGTCATTGCCCTACAAAATGGTTGGCCTCTAGATCACAGCTTGGATATACCGACTCACCACACATTCGGCATAATTGTTGCGCCTGTAAAGATCATTAGAAGGAATATCAGAAAGCATGAAATGTTAGACCTTTGGGTATATAATATCCATCGTAAACATCGCTATTCACCGAAGCATGTGGCGTGGCTGCGCTATTTCGTGAGACGTAGTGAACACAAGACAACTGTATACACACATAAAGGCAAAATAGGATGCCAACGAAGAGTTTCCCGGAGAATGGCATCAATGTATTGCAAGGTCGGCCTATCTTCAAACGTAGGCAACATTGACTCGTCAACGACAGCGTCAATCAGAGTATGAGCTTTCGCTTGTACTTCCGGGAAAAGCACCATAGCAAGAACGAATACTTGCAGTATCGAAGTCGTCTAAGATAAAGTTAGACCGCTGTAAGGTAATCACACAAAATGAGCACCGTTTCTGAAGCAGCTGCTCAGACAGGAATCCTCATCAGCTATTATTCCAGCATGCTATATCCGATTGGTACTCACCTCCGAAAGCTGTAGCTGCAGTCTCTTTGATCGTTTGTGACTCTACGGAAGGGTCTTCTGTCCCAATCCGTCTGAGTGCATCTGAAACCATGCATGATCGTGCTGTCCCATCGGCCTTTTGGGATAGGTAAGCGCACATAGACAGAACTCGATAATTCTCACCATCCTTTTGAGCACATGCTGATAAGGATCCTCCATCCAGTTTCGGACCCACTCTCGTGACTGGGCAGCCTTCTTCTTGATTGACATACCGGGGACCCATGCTGGTAGTCGAAGAACTAGTTAAACAGTGTCAGTCAAGCCCACAAAAGGACGAATAAAGGCGCACGAAATGGAAATGCGCTCAAAACAGCAGCCACCTCAGGTCGAAGTTCCTGCAGGGCCAACTGGAGTGTCTTCCCAACGACCTCCACCAATGGGTCATCACGTGGTTCCGTGTCGTAGTCATATACAACTGACATTATTACCGAAGAAGAATATCTGCCGGAAGAATCTCGGTATCAATAATAAAATAATACACCCGCGGAAGAAGACATACATGTGAAGATGGTTTAGAAACTCGTGTGGGGTGTGAAGAAGATTGTGAAGAAGTTGTTGAATCTTCCGCTGTTGTATTGGACGGTAACTCAGTGCTGCTTCAGCCCTGAATGCTTGATGGAATATCCTTCTTTGGTGACGCCAGCGGGCTCCATAACCCATGAATATGGTGTTGAAATCTAGCCCGAAACTAATAGAATTACTGTGTTAGGAACTACTGTGGCTCTATAGTTAAATATCGCTCCTACAGCGAGTTTGTTGGAATTTTCGGCCTGTCAGAATAATTTTGTGACCGCTTCTCCAAAAGCTCTGTGGCTACTTTCTCGGAGTTGATGACGATAATTTCTTGGTTGAAAAAGTGTGAGTATACAATATCTCCTGGTGAATAGTATTTGGACTAGTGAAATATCTCTGTATCATTGACACGCACCATATTGCCTACCCCATTCCATGTAAGTTAGCCATGGCGCGTTAACATCAATCCCACGCACATTTCCAATGATTGGAATAGGTGGCGGTCCCGGGGGTAGCAAACCTGCTTTCCTCTTCTTCATCTCATGGCGGATCGCAGCAAGAAGAGTGGCACAGATCAAAGCACTGACACAAATGTCCCTCCAGCCCGACGACATGATGGTGGAGTGTGAATGAGCATGCTTCGGGCTTGTCCGCATGAAGCTTTATATAAGATTCTTCCATAATAAATGTCAGGGTGGCTAATCTTCGTACTTCAAGGTACTAAACTAACTCAATATACCAAGAAATATTTGGCGAGTCATTCTGTGATAATTAGACCACCCTGTGTCACGCCAATTAACAGGGTTGCCGAAAAATACTATATGATGCGATACTACTACGATCCTTTGATTATCTCTTTTACCAGGTGGTGGTGGTAGTAGTAGTAGTAGTGATGGAATACATATGGTCTAAGCAATATCCGCGTTTATCATTCAATGTCCGCGATGCAAAAAGAAGGAATGACTACGACGACATGAACAAGGTTTCCTTGGCACAGCTAAAAATGTAGTGTTTTCAGGCCTACTACTAGGACCGTGCATTGAATTGCATCAATTGATCTACCCGTGTCGTACGTACTAATCTGGTTATTCACGACATTTAACCACTCCTCAAGATTGGTATTGTCCCCTATGTATCACGGGACGGAGAAGGTAACACGTTTCCTGCGTGCACCATCAGCATGTCTTCGCTTCTTCAGCAACACCCTTGGAAGTGGACGATGCGAGCTCGCCGACACAAGGCTACATCTCTCCTTGTCCTCTTTCCTCTCTCAGTGTGGTCACTGCGGTTGACCCTGATAGCTCCTTCATCGACTCCAAAGCGACCTGTGCTTAGTCGTAAACAAACACTTTCGGTACATCGAAAACATTACCTGTCTAGCTGAAGATTGACATCACGCCTTTAGCTGGTCGAAATGCTTCCCTTTGCCTCGTCGATTTGTGTCCTTGCTGCTCTTGCCACCGGCTCTTTCGCAATACAGAACTCCCTGACGGCTGCCAGTCCTGATATCACTGCATCAAGGATGTACTCCAGTGCCATCTCTAGTGTCATAGCTGCAGTGACACCTATGTTGGCTTTAATTTACTTCTGTCCATTATACCTCCTGTATCGACACTCAAAGCGACATCCAAGATCTATCAACAAATTATCCGGGGCGCGAGTTCAGCAATACGGTCCCCGTTAGTATTCCATCCTCACTCTTGCTGCCTCATTGTTGACACACCTTTCCTTCGCCTTGTCTAGTCGTGTATGTATTCTTGCTGGCTGTTGGCCTGGCGGAGGTGAGAGTGACAATCCAACTCCGCGCAGAAAGATGACGGACCTCTTTGCTATAATAGGTTGCGGATGCCACTTGGTTGTTGCTGCAATATCGCTTTAACAACAATGCACCTGATACCATTACATACAGTGGTGTGCGCTTTCTCTTGTATGTCTGTTTCGCGATATGAAGATATATATAACTGAGCGCGCTGTCAAACAGGTTTTCAGCCTGTTGGACAACAGTGACCTCAGGAACATATACCCTGTTCTTCCTTGATCCCTTGTGGTCCAGACATCCCATTTCATCCATAGGCACCCAAGCAATTTGGGTTCTTGTGACGTGGGTGTTCTGGGTTGCAGGAGCAGGCCTATTCAACAAGTCAGTTCCTCGCTTGTTCATGCGTGGATCATGCGACGGAGTAGTGTACTGCGGTCAACTGCAGGCCCTCTTTGGTAAGAAAGTTACATTGAGAATTTGAACAGAACTGATTCGCAAGTCTAGCCTTGGCAGTTACTCAGATGTGCGTGTATCGAGGTCGTATGCGTCTTGTTACTGATCATATTTGAACAGTCTCACCTTGACTTTTGGAATGCTTGTGATCACCTGGCTCGTTTGGCAGTCGGCTCGCAGTATTCGCCATCCGATGGTTATCCGAGTTGCAGCCCCATTCTAGTAACTTTTCGTGCACATGAACCGACGAGTTAATCGCCGCATTCCTGATCGCCATGATGATATTTCCGCATTACCATTAGTACTGTAACAATAAGTTTTGATAGAGGCTGTTTGGCGTCATAGAACGTCTGCTGTATTCTGTGGATCCATGAGTTTCGGTGTACATAGGCGCGAGATTATGTAGACAGTTACGGACGAATTGACTAACGCCTCATGAGTTTACCTCCGCTCCGTCTCCAAAATTGTACGATTCCGATTGGCCAATGTTGTGGCGACGGGAAAAACCGGGCACTGAAATCATTTTTGAGGCGCAAAAGTTTTAATAGGCGAAGCATCATCTTGGTCCACCATCATCTCCACCTGCCTTTGGCACTCATAATTAATTTTCTATTCCCTCTTCACGACCTTATAGACTATCGCAATGCCTTACTCTCAAGGTTGGTTCACACTTGTTGCTGCTGGATGGGGCAACAAAGGCTGACGCTGTTCCAGGTGACGCTGGCAAGGGTGCTGCTATCTTCAAGAGGAGTTGTGCTCTGTGTCATACCGCCGGCGCAGGTGAGCCTAACAAGGTCGGCCCCAACTTGCATGGGTAAGAGCATTTTTATCCTCTTCTACCTCCGCTGAGTGTCTTGCAGTCTTTTCGGTCGCAAGACTGGTTCCGTCGACGGTTTCTCCTATACGGCCGCCAACGTGAAGAAGGGCGTTGTATGGGGAGAGGATACGCTGTTCGACTACCTAGAGAACCCTAAAAAGGTTTGTCGTGGTGATGAATAACAGTTGTGCATCGTCACCGACTGATGTAATTTCAATTTTACACAGTACATCCCCGGTACAAGTATGAACTTCGTCGGTCTCAAGAAAGAGAAGGACCGCAATGACCTCATTACCTGGTTGAAGCAAGCGGTATGTCATTCCTCCAGAATAGCTTTTAGATTCAGCTCCAACTAACTGTTCCTAATCCAGACGGCCTAATTTTATATCCTCCACGGACACCTCCCTCACTCATACACAGAGACTACACCTATAGTACAGTTTGTCACCAGGTCTTAGTGCGTTAGACGACCACCTTCTCATCTCCTTGCATTATCCCCGCTCATACCACAAAATATACTTTTTCAATTATTGTGCTTATGTCTTGGGAGTTGACAGTTTACTGTATCGCCATCATGCATTACAGGAAGAATGGTTAGCCTGTTGACATTGGTATTCAAAGAGATAGTGCACATATAAATTGAAATGTTCCACTGTCGAATACATAAGGTTGTGAGGATATAAAATTTAATATCAAACAGGATCTGGCAGGATGTTCTTATGCATCGTACATGACCAGATAAGATGGGCGAATGGCGTCATTTGTGTAGCATACAAGCTCGTCGTAATTCAGTGATCCTCCATTCACTACCTCCGCGAGGACCTAAACCAGTTGAGCAAGTACGAAAAGTTAGAGGATAAGGCGCATACAGAGTCATAACCAGATGGGGGCGCTGTCAACGACGTGTTATCTTGTGTCATCTTGTACCCTTTGCCAACGACTACTTTGTTCAGCAACATCGCCTTCAACCTAGACGGATTAACGTTCGAGGAGTAGTCATTCGATTTCGAAGACGTAGACGAAGTATAGATGCCATGACCGAACCTGACATACGCGTCAAGACAGCAAATATTGTTGATGAAGACAACATACCGGCCCCAACCAGTCTTCTTGCCAAAGAGATTCAGGTTGTAAGACGTACTGATGATGCAGCACAAGGAACATGTCTGGGATGAGCACAGAGTACCATTGCCATTATCGCCCAGATTGCATTCTCTGGTCGTACCGTGCCAGCGACGGTTCTCGTTTCCAGCCGAGCGCCCAGATGCGGCAAAATTACCGCGAGCTTCCACAGCAGCCCTGCTCCTTATCAGTCAAGGTACCAACAACTACACTTATATAGACTGACCGATAAGCCTCGTACTTGGCAATGGATGCTGGTGATGTAATCACTTTGTGCACCCTCCGAACAGTCGGGCATGGAGTCTGATGTCTCCACGACGTCTTGAATTGGTCAGCGACTACAGTACATAAACGTTCACTTTCCGTCCACAATAACTTGCGAATGCTACTTACCGCTCTTGAACGTGTCGTGTCCTTGAGGAACTTCTAAGACACTTGGGGCACTCTTCTCGGCCTTTGACGTACACGCCTGACTGCAGAAGTGCCCCTTGCGTTTCACAGCCTTTCCACACACCAAACAACCATTTTTCACGGGACTGGATCGAGAACTTCGGGTAAGGACTGTCAGCATCCAATGCAAGGATGATTGAACGGACTTGGATAGCTGTATAGGTTGCGCTGCAGTCGTTCCTGCTGCTTTCGCTTTCTGTGCGCAAGTTTTGCCACAGTACGAGTGGGTCGTTGTGCCATCGTTGTATTTGGGTTGCTTATGACAATACTAAGGCGATACATGTTAGTGAACCTAGTCTCTAAACGAGTACAACTCATCGTACATCACACAATCCGCGAGTAGCTTTGACGGTCTTCTTTGCTTTGGGTTTGCTATTGGGAAGGCGTCTGCTTTGTGCGGCAGTTGCGCAAGCCTTCCCGCAGTACGAGTGGACCTTCTTTCCATCGAAGTACTTCGGACGGACGTGACAGATCTGCCACGGCATTAGCAAAAATAAGTTTAACCTCATACAGTACACATACGTCACACATTGTTCGAGTTGCATTCCCGGTGGACTGTTGGGTAGTCGCATTGACGGGCACAGGCGGTTGAGCTGCTTGGCCCTGCGTAGCGAGGTACTGGCCAGCCATCGTTCCGAGGACGGAAAGGGCAGCATGCATGGGTGGGACCGTGGCATTCATCTTGCTCAATCAGAGGCGCCGGGCTTGTCTGAAGCTAGATGATACTGGAATCAAGGCTAGATACTCGGTGAACTTGGCTCTCCAGGAGCTTCGAGTCTGCGGATGAGTTATGATTAGTGTAGTGCTTAAGGCGCAGAGCGCTTTATAACAAGCACGCAGTCCATCATGGAGATGGGTCGGACGCTGTTCGATTGAATGCGTTTAGTGCGTGTTCTCCGCGAGGGAAATGAGACTCCGTGAACTCTGTGTGCATCCTTAGCGAAGATCTTGTGATCCGAGCGAGCAGGATGATGTGAGGCAAGGCAAGCCATAAACAATGGCAATATAACAGTCGTCCAGCTGTAAGGCCTGGTGTCCATGCACAGGTTGCGCGTGTTTATCTTAGAAAATGTACCTCATAGCCGCGGCGGATATTGATGGCTGGGTGGTTTGGGCCCAGACTGCCAACGATACGAAGTCAGGTCTCTCGGTATTAGATTTCATATATAAGGAGCATTCCTTGAATCACCATACCGCTCGGGAACCGTAAGTCATGTCGTAGTCAACGGGATACAAGTAGACAAGTAAGTGACCTTCGTGGGAAACACGGGGCAATGGAGCGGTCAAGCGGTCAAAAAAGAATCAACGAATTGGAAGAATTCGGGATAGCTACGTTATGTATCCCAATGTATACCATGAACCGAATTTGCTTGTTCCGCTGTGTCTCGACCAGACATATTGGGAAGTCAGGTTGTCCCAGAACGTCTGGTTTAGTTAATTGTCTCGTGAATTGTTCCAAGCCGCGGCGCGAGCCGCGAGCGTCGTGGACAGAATAGAACTGCGAGATGCCTACGGGAGACTACCTATGTATAGCGTGTTGCCATTGATAGGTGTCGCAAGGGTGGGCATACCGGTATGGTGGAGTGCGCTCTGAACTTGAAACTGAAGCTTGAAGTTTATAATCATCGAATATGTTCTATGATATGTTAATAACCCCATAATGATTATCTATACATGCAGCGCGGTAATAAAAGGCAATTGTAAATGCTAGTTTGATGAATAAATACATGTTCCTCGAAGCATCTCTGTGTGCAATGGTGAAGTCAACCGCTCGTTTGTTCATTCATGAGACTAGCGGAGTCTTGAACATCGTTGACATCAGTTTCTTGAAGGTTGGCTTAGGCAAACCTTTGGGCTTGTGACCATACACGATAAGATACGCAGGACGCACAGCGTCGTTTGTGTAGCACACCGTCTCTGTATCAAGAGCAAGGTAAGTAGGGAATCCAAAAATGTGTGATAAACGTAAACTCGCCCTCGTGGTTCAGATCCCAGCCAATCTCCCCAGTAACCTGTCGCGGATGTCAGCACGTAGTAATAAAACTGAATGGAACTAACGGAGTCAAAGCCATCCGGAGGTTTTACAAGGTGGGAAGCATTCTTGTACCGTTTGTACGGCCTCCCAACGACTACGCGATTGACTAGCATGGTACGGAGGCAGGCATCTTGGGACAAGTTGCAAGAATAATCGTCAGCTTCTGTGCTATAATTGAGCGGGTGTGTTAGTGAAAAGCAAAGGCAAACGGACTTGACGAGCAAGCAGTGGTATATATGCCGTGCCCAAACCTACAATGTCGATGTGTCAAACCGACCCATAAGATTCTAAATGCCTCTCTCACCTCTTAAAAGCGTTTTTCATTCCTAGGCAGGGTCAGATGACTAAGAAGGCGATCGAGAAAAAACATACCGCATTTCTTCACATCAAATGATGCGCGCAAGATGGAGCAGAGATAGCATTCTTTAAGGTTACACAAGAGAACGTTGCTTGAGGACTCTCCAAGAAGACATGCCCTGTTTGTACCGTGGAAGAGCAGCGTCTCATTCCCTGCGTTGTTACGAGACCTTATGCGGGTCTGTACTTGTTTCCTATGATCAGTCATGGTCAGCGCACGCCACTCCCACTTCGAGTGTCTATCAAACCTGTGCTGGAGATATGGTTCTAGACTGCTGTCCGGCCAGAGAACCTTGAAAATCCCTTGTATTTGTGGCCTCGCTTTCTTGCCGTGTCGCCATCCCTTGTTGAAGAGATCTTCAACTGAAAGAGCAGGATTAGCTAGGAGAAACTAATCAGTAAGATCCTCGCTACCTTCGGCGAAGTGAGTGCTATCATGGCTCAGGTATGCCAAGCGGCTGCGCCGACCTGCGAAGCGATTTGTAGGGTTCTCCAAAGAGAACTCGTCAAAGCTCAAAGATTCAAAGGACGAAGTCGACATAGCTATAGATAGCAAAGACAGATAGATGGAGTACGCATCAAGACCAGCAAGTCCATCAAATATAATCCAGGATACAACTGAACGCGCCTGGGTTGCACCTCTGTCACGCGCTATCCGCATAGCATTATGAGTCATAATACATATTTTCCGGAGATCAACAGGCTCGCCCAGCTGTAATTGGCTTGGAGTCCTGTGCCAATTATAATGATCACAAGAGCCTCCAATCGCTTCCGCGGCTATTCAGCCATAAACCCGTTGCTAGTAGAAGGGCTGATCACTATATGTCGAGGATAGGGTGTCCATGTCGCAAACACACTGCAGCCATGAGAACAACACGAGAATCAATGGAAGGTCGAAAGAGGAAGGTCAGTAAGATGAAGCTTGCTTAGTCAGCTAACTGCTGCTTTCCATGCCCCTTCCTTGCTGCTAGCGCCTTGCGGCTTACTCGTTGATAGAGTAGGTACGTGCAACACACATGGCAGAATCCAATGGTTCCGGGCTAGGCATCTCCAACCGAAATAATCGTAACTGCGGAATCTGTTTCAATGGTATAGCCTTATAACGGTCAGGCATATAAGACCAGACTCAACTTGGAGTTGTTTCGATTTTCTCAACTTTTCACTCGATCGCCCTTTAAAATTTACCAAAATACTCTACACATTCTTCTCTGTTACCGCTGCTGTTGCCGTTGTCCTGCTTAGTATGCTAGACAACCGCATGATCATGAAATTCGCTAGTATACTCGGTATCAGCTCTTCTACAACAGCGCCACAGGCAGCCTCAGCAGCGCAACGGGCCCGGCCGGCTAGCCAATATCACTCAGCGCTTTCGAAGTTAGTACTTTAACCTTTCAAAGTGGAGATATTAAAGCTGCTCTAGACATGGACCAACTTTGAAACCGCTTTCACCTGGTACGCAGGATGCCGGAGATTCAGAAGCTTATTATCCTCCGCTCACCGCTCCACCGGAACCAGTGGGTTCATCTGTGGCACCATTTCAAAGGAGGGAACGCATTCTGTTCTACGATAAAAACAAACCTTTCTACGAGTTCACGAATTTCTCGCCACATGATGTGATCTACGGTGATAAGAGATACCCAACTAGCGAGCATCTCTTCCAATCATTCAAAGTCAGTCAAAGACATTCCTTTCTTGTGGTCTGACTGACTCTTTTGGATGTGGTGGAACAGTTTTTGGATTCTGCACCAGCCATCGCAGAACACATTCGCAAGTGTGGGGACAGGCCGAGTGCCGTATTCGACGAAGCTCATCGTCACCAGAAATGGGTACGGTCTGATTGGAGGCAAGTAAACGTTGAGAAGGTAGTTCTTCCTTAGAAGTTCATTGGCTGTCAGGGTGACCTTTGTTCTCACAGATGGAAATAACACTTCGACTGAAGTTCACTCAGCATGCCGATCTAAGAGCTATGCTTCTCGGCACGGCGGATGCTGAGCTAATTGAGGTATGATACTAGGCGGTCATTTGTAATTCTTCTAATTAGATAGTGTAGGACTCCCCAAGGGACTACTTTTGGGGGATAGGTGCTGATGGCTCTGGACGCAACGAGCTGGGTAAAGCGCTTGAGCGATTGCGCACTGAGCTTCGTAAGTATCTATTCCTAATCTACCGGAAATTTAAATATCATTCAACGTGAAGGGCACGAAAATGGGCCACACAGGGTCCCAGTCAGGCGCGATACATCTCGATTTTCGTTGCAGGACTTGACGTCCTTGGTTATGGCGACCACATCTCAACCTCCAGTTCAAGCATCCCAACGTTACTCTATTGTCCCCTCGGGCATGGCGATCAGTCCGCAATCAGCTTCCACTCCTCATGACACCGGGCTATGCGAGGTTTGTTGATCCTATCTCAATAAATATCACGCCTCTCCAACTTTCTGGCAGTTTTGTCACCAGAAACCGAAATACCCACGCCATCAGTACTGTGGCAGGACATGCGCTACCCAAGCAGCGACGATGTGTAATGTTAGTTTCGTCTTCCTAATCAATGGTCCGTAACGCTAACCGACATTTTGTAGCATTGTCACAACAAGCCCAAGTATGGCAAGCATCCCTACTGTTCAAGGACGTGCGCAGTGCTTGCCGGAAAGGCAATCTAGCATGAAAAATCTTCCCGCTTGTGTCACCTGCGTTGCTGTAAGGTTATAGTCGTTTGTTGAGTCCGTATTTGCTATCTAGTAAGTTGTAGCACATCGTGCACATAATGCACATGTTGTCAAGCCATTGAACAAATGATTGATGACTCATGTTAATTTGAGGGTCAGATTCTCTGAACATAGCTACTCGCGAGTGGCTACCTCTGTCACGCAGACGTCCAGACCCAGATCCCTTAACACTATTAAGAGACAAGTATGCTATAGTATCAACCATCCTACGTCGGTTTGACTGGGCTTCACTAGTCATTCGCATGATTCGCCACTTCATCTCGGCTACCAAGATCGTACCATACTATGCTACACTCAAGACGTGTGGCAGCAATCACGGGGGCTTCGCATTTCCGTTGACCATTCATGGTTAATGTTACAAGTATGAATCAATTAGGCGGTTAAAACAGTAAATATGCGATTGGAACGGCTAGTTTTACATGAATTATTAATTGCATTTCCAGTCCTTCAAACATTCAAGTGAAAGCACTCGTCGAAGACCATCTGCGGGACATCAAGGCATTAGCTGGCATAATGAGGAGATCGCGAGAACCAGGCACACCTCGGATGGGACTGAGGGCTCTCGTCGGGCTGAACGCTCGCTTGGGACTTTTGGCGCGAGAGAACTCATTTACTCCCCGACCTGGACTAGCAGGAAGAGAGGGTGAGCTAACATGATTTGAACCCAAAACCTCTTGAACACTTGGCACAGGCGAAGTCGGACGGGAAAGCACCATCGCAATGCTATCGTTATAGCCGGCCTCGCTGAGTCTGTTCTGAGTTCCCCTGTGACTACGACGCCCACGCGATTGGGGAGGTACCTTGATTCGCGTATGCGATGCACTTGAGTTTACATGGGTGGCACTGGTCTTTTGGCTACCAGGGAGTGAAGAAGAATCCTTCAAAAGGCTCTTTTTGGTCCGATGAGTGCTGCGCGATTGGCATGAAGTGGCGTCGATCTCAATTGACGACTTGGACCTAGCCTTCTTTGGGGGTGTCTTCAGGGGCGAAGATTCCAAGTCCATACGAGCGTGCCTGGTTTCCTTTGTCTTCTGCGAGCGCGCAGAGACAGTGCTCATGACATCCGACATATCGCCGATATTGTGGATGTGGATGTGAAATTTGAGTGCCTCGAGGTCGCGAAGGACATCAGTGCATCCAGGACGTTGGCAACGGATATTTCCGGGTGTACAGCGTCCAGCCTGGATCATCTCCATTCCTTGATACTGCTGTGCAAATATGACTATCAAGCAGCATTGAAGGGGGATAGTAGTACTTACAGCCTGTGCCAAGCCTCCTCGGTCATGATGAAAGAGACGGATCGTTGGCTCGGGGCGCTTCTCAAGATCAATCGTAGATCGACCATCATCGGTGATTGCAAGTGTGTATGTCGAATTCCTGTGGTCAGGAATGGTCGGAAGTTCCTTAGCGGTGTGGACAAGTGGGGATTGTTCGACCTCGATGTCGCCATCGCGCTTGCGGTTGTAGTCCTGAACAATTTTCTGTGCTTCAGTTATTCCGGTGGGACGCTCTTGATATTCCTTGGCTAGTTGTTGTGCCTGAGACGGTTGGATGATGTCACTGAGTTTGGATTTTCTAGCACATGTCACAGGGGCAGGAGAGGTAGGAGTAAACTCCCACGAAGACTGGAAGTCGGTGTATGTGCCACTGTCATCCTCATCGTCGTCATCAGAATATATAAATGAGAACCCCTTTGCGATTTGAGCGGGGACGAGGGTCCCATATCTACGAGTGTCTCGCTTGAAGTCATCAAAGGTGTCACGGGCAGAATGGCCGGTGACAGTGGCAGATTCTGTGCTGGACATATTAACAGATGCTAACAGGCGAAGCGGAAAAACAACGGAAAGAAGGAAGTGAGGCACTCCATCGAGAAAACTGATTATTTATACGCGCTGGATGTGGACCTTGGACGCTTTGGTGGATGTGGACAGTGGACACTGCGTTGGCCATCTCTTTGCTTGAAGCGTCCACCACAAACTTGTTCATTGCAGGCTGCCAAATTAGGAATAACCCATTTCTAGGGTTAGGGTTCCCGCTGAACCGACCAAGTCTTCACAAGCTTCAACTTGAAGTGCATCAGCCTTAACTTGAACTGGCAGCTTCGAGCCGTCCCTCCCTTCGTCCGACAATACACATGGGAACTCATTCGCGAGTATTATTCTCTTTGATGAGCCCAACATGCGGTTCTTGTCGTGGAATTCGTGGTTGGGGCAGGGTCTCCAACAATACTACAGTGGCACTGGGATCATCTTCATCACCTAGGTCTTTATCCTATTCAATCAACAGAACATTGCATTCCGCTCACAGTAGTACTCGACCGCAACCATCATATCCCGGTCACATACCACTTACCCCATTCGAAAACACATTTCTCGCAGCTGGGTCTGCACTTATGTCTCTGATAGATACTCGTCGCGCAGGTGAACTCTTAATCTTTTTTCTTACACATGTGCGTCACTGACGACTCTGTTAGACATGGTTGCGGCCTGCGGCGAAACTACTGCTGGATCAACTTTGGTGAAGCTGCGGGACATTGTGTTGGAGTCTCCAGAGGGTCGACGCATTCTCAAAGAACGACCCCGGATCAATTCACAGACCTTGGACATGGAAAAGTTGCGATCTCTTCCAGAGAACACTTTTGGACGTGCCTATATAGGGTGGCTTGATGCCTGCAAGGTCACCCCTGATTCTCGAGAGCCTGTACGATCGTTTGATGGAACGTTTTGTACACTGGATACTCACCATTTTCAACCCAGGTACACTACATCGATGACCCGGAGCTGGCATATGTCATGCAGCGATATCGCGAGACCCACGACTTTTATCATGCTCTATTTGGGTTCAAAGTCTCTGCGCTTCCAGAACTTGCGCTCAAAGCGTTTGAGTTTACGAACCTAGGCTTCCCCATGACCGCACTGTCGCTAGGAGCCTCATTAAGACTCAAGCCCCCTCAGCGGGCTCGGCTTTGGACAGAATTTGTGCCTTGGGCTTTGAGATGTGGTAGTCATGCGAGGTGCTTGCTAACAGTATACTGGGAAGAGAGGTGGGAAC
>PVYJ01001713.1:27826-64599 GCA_002995095.1 Rhizopogon sp. AM-2018a | reverse complement strand
GGATCTGGATGAAATGAAGAGAGAATTCGGTGTCTGGGATCCACCTGTAGGGATTACCATCCCACGACCCTCGCGTATTGCTTCACTCTGACATATATTTTGTAATTGATAATTTTATGGTTTTCTAGTTCATCGGTCTTTTGAACCACCTCCTTTAATATCTCCTGGGAGTCGATGTCAGTGAAATCAACCGAAGTCCCATGGAACTAGTCGTAAAAAACGAAATTTGCCATTGATGTCGTGATACACTCTTCACGTCTTCCAGTACGGCGAAAGCTCGTCTCAACAGCCCTGTCGCTGAACTTGTAGTTCACAGCTACTTTGTCCGAATGACATCGAGATTTGGGCGAATGACTGGACACGTGCTTGCCAAGTAGACTCCACGTCGTCCATATGGGACTTTATGGGGTACTTACAAACTTTACTGTGCCACGTCGTGCAAAGAGCGCCCTCGCAGTTTGATAATGGACCAGATATTCAACTCCCCTTTCACTCATAAGCGAATGTAACTGCTATGCTAAGATGTGTGTCTAGAAAATGCTCTTCAATGATGCGCATGTATTGTGAGTAACAATTGGAAAAAGAGGTAAACGAGGCATGATGTGATACAGATTCGGAAGAAAAAGAGACCAAAAATCAGAGGAGAAAAAATGCCGCAAAACAAATGTAATGATAACATGCTCAACATACGTGAAAATCCATCCCATGGGCGCCGACATTTTTCTGTAGTTTTCTTTCCGATCATCTCTCAAACTCTCCGGATAGTGGCACTCTTCCCGATCAGGCTTGAACCCCCGCTCGTGCTAGGCAGTTTAGACTTCGGCGCGCTAGATGCGGGCACTGGAAGCCTGGACGAAGACGGCACTCCGCCCGTGAGACGGGGTAGCCCAGAAGCAGTGCCAACAGTCGCAAAGCGCGACGGCGGCCGGATGCTCTTTGATGCAGCGGTGTTACATGCGGTTGGCATCTTGATTGACGGCGCCTTGCTAAGCGATGATGCCGTGGGCTTCAATATCCTCGATCTAACAGTCCCGCCAAGCGGTTTTTCGGTCTGTGCAAGTTGGGAGGGCATGCACGCATCAAGGGGCGAACGAGGAGGCTCAGTAGCCTTTGTGCGCAGACCGAGGACACTCGTGAGTTTGCTTTTTACACTAAGTGCAGGCCGCACACCCTCTTCTGCAGGCTTCGCCTTAACGAGAGCCGGCATAAGCCCGGGAGGAGGGCGGCGCACCCCTGTCAAGATTGGTTTGTGTGCTGGAACGGAAGGCGGAGCTTGTGCCACCTGCTCCTCCGTGCTGATGCTACTTCCAGCAGAAGAAGAGCCCGCACTACACTCGGAAATTGTCCTGTCATGTCCCTGGGGCCGCTTCACGATACGGAGCGCATGTATTGGCGCGGCGGGGACTGATGCAGTGAATGCCTGCGATGGCCCAGGTGGTGTCACTGCTACCAATGCAGGGCAAGCGACCTTATCTACCAGGGATACATGTGCGGACGTCTTCAGAGACTCAGAGACCTCTTCCTGAGGCGTTGCAACCATAGGCAGCCGGAGGGGCGGAGATGACAACTTCATTCCTGGAGACAGGCTGCTCCGCCTTGCTGCAGATCTCATGGCTACAGGTGGAGCTTATACAGCGTGAGAAAAAGAACATTTATCTCAAAATGTATGGACGCACAATTTGTAGCAATGACGGGAGACAATGGTTGTGGCGTCGGGCTAGGGCCAAATCGGGGTGCTACGACATAATGAGATCAAAGCTGCAACCAACATGGAGAAAAGCTCACCAGGAGAGGCAGCATCGACCCCACGTTTGACTATTGCATCCTTCTCCTTAATTCGTTTCGCAAGGGCCTCCATGATCTCTTCCTCAGCTTGCATGTCAAAGTCGTCGGCGTCAATCGTGAAATCTCCACCGAAGAAGGAGATCCTATCCTTCAGAAGGTCGAAAGACGCTTCAGGACATTGAAGTTGCATATTGAACGAAGAGTGGAGATCCACGGAGACTCGACGCGGGTCAGTGCTTGGCGAAGATGTTGTGTGTGCTCGAGCTCGGGGGCGAGGACGTGCAACTGGGGCAGCTAATGTGTCTCGCGAATGAGATGACTCTGATAACGACTCAGGAACTTGAGTATGAGTGAGGAGGGCGATCGAGGGCGACGGTGATAATTGTGATGTGGATGAGCCTAAGGCCCATTCGTCTGCCACAACGACTTCAGGAACAGTGGGAAGAGTGCCCTCCTTAGATGGCACTTTCTGGTCTGTGAAATTGATTGCATTGATAACAGAAGCTAACGGTGAGCCAGCTGGCGCCAATGTTGCATGAGTAGCTCGGATCACCGTTGTGGGTGAGGAGTAACGTTCAACAGCGGAATTAGGAGTTTCATGAGGCACTAGGGCGAGCTTTGCTACTTTGCGCGGGACAGGTGTGGCATCCAAAGAAATATCTGCAAGAGGGGTGCGCAGATAATGAGGAGTAGGAGTGTGTGCGAGTGACAGAGAGGGTGGTGTTTGCAACGTCTGTCTTGGCGGATTGGCCCTCGGCGTGACTAGTGAGTCCTGTTCATCTAAGTCCATATGTTCATGAACAAGGGACACGTTATCGAGGTCATCTTCAGTTTCGTCTTCGATGGAGAGCCCAGTAAGGAGGTCGGCGGTTTCATCCATCATAGTCACGTCACCGACGTCAATGAGACGCGTCCTGAGGACTACTGGGGAGTAGTGCTTATTTTCTGTCTTGTAAGTACGGTTGAAGAATGCTGTCATTGTGAGCTTGTCTGAATCGTAGTATGATTCAGAATCATAGCTGGGTTCAGCATTCTCCTTGTCGGATCCTGAGAGCGAGTCTGGAGTTGTGACATCTCTCCTGGGTGTCGCATTGAGCGGGTCAAAAAGGTTGAGTACGCTGTATCTTGGATGGGTCATCGCACAACGGAGTCAAGTGAGAAAGAAACACGAACACCACCGAAACAGCCCTAAGAGTGACCACGTGACCCCGTGTCGAAAACGCGTGACCAGTGGAAGTTAACATGGCTGTGTCATTTTGTGAAGGACCCAGAGGAATGCAAATACTTACTCCCTGTGTAAGTGTACAGACTCACTCGAATTCGAATTTCGCGGAGGTAGATTATAGTATGTTTCATGACTGTACAGCTAAACAGCATTAGCGCTGTTTTTTTTCTTGGTTACCTGGAAACCAACACTGGTTTACAAGCTCTCCGCTAGCGCGAGTCACCTGCATATCTTGTGATCAAGCCGATATCTTCAGGCCCGCGGCTTCGTAGTAGCCGTGATGGAGCGATGTTGGAGCAGTGACAAAATGGCATTCAAAAGTTTGCATTTTCTACTTGTTTGAATCCCAATCAATATCTCATAGTACACCATGAGCCAACGTATGGGATATACTTTCTCCAGTATATCTTCCCTGATGACAGGTCTTGGTATATCATATATGTATGTTATGTTATCACGCTTAACAAATGCCATCTAACATGCTTTAACAGAGTTTTCTTCATTTTGACCGCGCAAGTCTGGATCTTCTTCCGAAGGCATACTCTTCGATCTCGAGAAAGCAGATGCACTAAAGTTCTGGTATGAATCCAGATCGCATACCAGACTAGCAGCTGACGATTCGTAACAGGTTGCCTTCATCTGGTAAATTCTCCAAGAGTTAGATTCTGCACTTGACGAAACTGATATTGCGCCACAGGTTATTACAAGTTGCTGAAACGTAAGATTCTATTGAATGAATGTGTACATGCCGTTGAAACTTCCTTTAGTGCACTTGCTTCTCGGATCGCATTCGTCCATGTAATGGAGTTTCAAGATGTAGCTCATTTCATTGGTCACATGTCAACGTTAGTACCTTTCGAGTCAGTGATAGCCAAACACTTTGTGATATCAGAACAGAGAATGGACGCTGTACCATGGAATATGTGTAAGTGGGGCTTTTTCTCATGCCCTGTCTTTCACCTCACTGTTTTTTCACAGTCCTTGACCACTTCCTTGGTGCATAGTGTTTTCATCTGTAGGGTGTGCTGCAGTACGTACCAACAAGGGACATTTGCCCATGATGTTACGCTCTAATGCAAACATGCAGTTGAGAAGAGGCTCTGTGGTAAACGAAAAATGTCACTTGTTCTAGTAAGGACTGCACTGCCAATGAATTTCCTAGAAAGATGTCTAATTTATATAAACAGATTGCACTGTGTGCCATCGAGCAAGGTTCAGTAATTTATGCTGCAGTTGAACATTGCCACTCACTCACGGTGGACAGGCTTTGGTTTATTCTCTGCCATCTGCATGTAAGCCCGATTTATCTAATGTCTTGCATTTCTCAACACAAGGAACCAGTTCCAAAATTAGTAGTGATAGTTCATACTCGATGGTTCTTGTGAGTTCATTCTTGTGTTGGTTGGTATATAACTCATGAACTTCATGAAGTGGTCTGTCCCTACCTACCTTGGTTGTTCAGTGATCGGTGATATTGCTATCGCTGGTACTCTGGCCTATATCCTCCACAGTAATAGAACTGAATGGACAAGGTGATTGATAAGTTTGTGTATGAATTGAACCTCTAGTTCACCATCTCGCTGCCTAGAACCGACCAAATGATTACAAAAATTATCATCTTCTGCTCACAAACGGGCTTGGTTACAGCGTAAGTTATTCGGCATTGATGACAGATGTATACTCACTATCTCTTGCGCAGTGTGACAGCATCCATCACCATTGGAATTGTAAGAGTTTTATTCGTCAAGTCCCTTAAATAATGACTGACAAGAAGCAGTGGGCAGTCTGCAATTTCGATATCGACCATCTGTATATGACTATTCCCATGGGAGGCTGTGAGAAATTTGTTGTTTCAAGTACATATGGAATGTTCTGACGCCTTGTCGTGACAGTATATGCTACGTGTCTTCTTGCCAAGTAAGCCATTTTCAGCGGCAATAGAAGAGGCTACTGATAGCTCTTTTAGCTTCATTGCTCGAGAATCCTACCTGCAGCCACAGACAGTTCACGAGGCCGAGGTTTCCAAGATCACATTTGCACGTTTCACGCAGGAGGTAGATGTGGACTTGGATCTTCGTTCGTCGTCAGAAACCAGCCCTCAGAATGGGCAGGCGTTGGTAATAGCAGGAGATACATCTTCCACTCAACATAAGTAAGCTTGTTATTTAGCGTTATCTATACATTGTTCGTCGGTGATCAGGAAGCGTTATTTTCGTGTCTTTATAGCCTATCACTTGGCACTGCTGAAATCTACATAATTTGTCTCGCAAGCCCCTCACCAGTATATCCACATGAGGTATCAGCTGCACTTCGCGTGACTTGGAGAAGGAGCTTCAGGATAAAGATGGCGTGAAGAAAAAAGGTGGGTGATGGGTGTGCGGAAGAATGGCGACTTGCTACTGTACACGCGCGGAGGGATAACTGGAAAAACACTAGCAAGCGTCAAAAGTGATATGGAAATCATGATCGGTACGTGTATAACAAGTTGTTGTGTAAAATTGAAGGCTCCTCATAATTACCAGCACTCCATCATGAAAGGAACGCCCCCAACCTCTTATTGCTGATCTCTACTTGGCATCTGAGCAGTACTAACAATCTGCTCATCTAGTATTTCGAGGACGCTGTCGATCGAAGGGAGTTGGATACTGCATCTCCTCGCATCACCAATGTCTCCTGATGTCCAGAGCTAGTGTCCGAGGACGAATGAAAATCCAAATCTACATGAATCTCTGGTGCAAAAGGTGCAAAAGTGATCTTGGTAACCCTGGGCTCGTTGACTATCTGTGGCTGCAGGTAAGACTCTCGGGCAATGAAGCTGGACGAGTTATCAGTAGTTTCTTCTATTGCCACTGAGAACGACTCACTTGGCAAGAAGACATGTAGCGTATACTGTCATGCCAATGCATCAGTACGTTCCATGTAATTGAGCAACGATAACAAAAATCTCACAGCCTCCCATAGGAAAACACATGTATAGATGACGAATTTTGAAACTGCAGGCTGCCCACTGTTCTTGGTCAGAGCCAGGATTTAAGACGTTGGATAGGAGAAAAGCACTCACAATTCCCATGGTGATTAATGCAGCGACACTGCGCAAGACGTAGTGAGTACGTATGTATCGTCAATGCCAAATGTGTTACGTTGTAATCAGGCCCGTCTGTAAGCAGAAAATGATGAGTTTTGTGATCATTCGGTTGGTTCTAGGCATCGATTAGCAAATTGGAGGTTAAAGTTATGCTTCAACTTATCAATCACCTTCTCGATTCGGTTCTATTCCTGTGGAGAACATAAGCTAAAGTACCAGCGATAAGGATATCACTGATCGCTGAAAAGCCGAGTGAAACTGGAATAGACCACTTCCAATTCCCTCAGTTATATCCCGATTAACGGGACAATAGACTCACAACCGCGATTCCAATTATTGAGGGGTAAGCGTCATTGCTGTTTTGGAAACTGGTTCCTGAGGTTGAGAACTCCGCGATAGCTCGTCACAGATGAATTAACTTACATGCAGATAGCAGAGAGAAGGCCAAAGGCTGTACCACATCAGTAAGTAGTCATTCTCCGCTGCAGCATAAATCATTAGACCTAGCTCGATGATCCACAGAGAAATCTGATAGGAGGAATCAGTCACTGCATCCCGAGGTCGCTCAATGCAGATCATACCAGAATGAATGACATTTTTCGTTTACCATAGATACTCTTCTCAACTGAGGCATACATCAGAAAGGATGATGAAAAGTAGCATGGTGATACGTACGGCAGCAAACCCTATAGATAAAAAAGCCATGTACGAGGGAAACGGTCAAGGACTGTAAAACGACACTGAGCTGAAGATGATGAACTGAAAAAAAGAAAGATCTTGTTTACACATATTCCTGAATACAGTGCCCACTCTCTGTTCTTGCATCAGAAAGAGTTTTGCAGAGTAAATGGGGTACTAACATCGACATATGGGCAATAAACTGAGATGAACTCTCAAATTCCGTCGTATGAATGCACGCCATTCGAGAAGTTATCCCCCTGAAGTGAGTCTCAGTGTCATACACACAATCATTCAGGAAGGTCTCACATCTCAGCAGCTTGCATTAACCTGTGAAGCAAGATCAGAAGTGTAGAGCTGTATGCTCGAAGAAGTTTACCAGATAAAGGCAACCTGTGCCAGATGGTCAGCTGGTAGTCTAGTGTGCGATGTAAATTCATACGAGAGCTTTAGTTGGTTTGTTTTCTCGAGGTCGACGTCTTCGGAAGTAGATCCAGACCTGCGCGGTCAAAATGCAGAATACACTGTCAGCGCTTATCAGATGCGGGTGCTGTTGATCGTAGTATTGGTGAGATAACCGTACACAGATGACAACCCAAGACCAGTCATCAAGGAGGCCATTCCTATGCTGCGGAAACCAGACGCGTATGCTACACCCTGGCTCATTTGATGAATCTATGGAGGGTATTGATTGGGATACAATCAAGTGGAAACACAATCTAGCAGCTTTTGAGTCTTTTACTAATCTTACCGGCATCATGATTCACTCCTGCACCGCTACTTGGCCACTACCGGCGTAAGCCCCGTGAGTATCGCAGGATCATGGAGATCATCTGACATATGTTAGGGAATTGTGACAACACGATCACACATCCCATGAACTTGTTATCGTAAAGTCGTACATTTCCGACTCCCGAGAGGCTTTTATTAATTGATGGGGGAACGTTGAGCGGTAACGTTGAATATTATTGAAGTTGGAATTGGGCTTGACTTGGAAGGTTTGAAATTACAACTTAGTAAACCATTTTTGTGAACATTATGTCAGCACTCATTGAACATTGTGGCTACTGTAATATCAGTGCTCACGATCTCTGCAAGTGACAGACCTCGTGCGGAGGACCACAGACAGCACCGTCATTAACCTTGTCACACAGTCTTTACTCGCTCGCGGTCACCAGCTATGCCTCCAAAGAAGCAGAACCCACCTTCGTCGTCGAAGGTCAAGGATGACAAGGTAGATCATCCTGCAACTACATCTCAAGAATGAACTGACTGATTAGTTATTCCCTGAAGACTTTTGGCATGAAGAATGTGGGTATAATAGTCATCCATTCTCTGTTGACTATTCTCATTGCGCATACAGAAAAACAAATCTGCCAAGGTTCAGAAGCAGGTGCAGATCTTGCAGCAGCAGCAAGCCATGTCTGGCAAATCCAGGGAAGCACTTGCAAAGGAGAAAGAAAAAGAACTGCGTGAGAAAGAGAAACACGAGGAGGAGAAGCGCAAGAGAGAGGAAGCTGCCATGTTCAAGCCTGTTCAGACGCAGAAGGTCCCTTTCGGAGTCGACCCTAAAACGGTGCTTTGCGCTTTCTACAAGGCTGGCAACTGTGAGAAGGGTAATAAGTGCAAGTTCAGTCACGACCTCAATGTTGGCCGCAAGGTGGAGAAAAAGAATCTGTATGAGGATAACAGAGAGGACAAAATGACAGGTACGGTGATGATGATATCAATGGTCGAGTCTCTGATTCTTATGATGTTTGTCAGATACGATGGAGAACTGGGATGAAGAGAAGCTACGGAACGTTGTTTTATCAAAGCACGGCAATCCTAGAACAACAACAGACGTGCGTCGGGATGCATCACCGTTCGGACCTGCACTCAACGTACGTACAGATTGTGTGCAAATTTTTTATCGAGGCCATCGAGAGTCAAAAGTGCGGCAATTTGAACTTCACCGTTAGACTAACCTATTTATGTTCTTTCAAGATTTGGATGGTTCTGGGAATGCCCGAATGGCGGTGAAAAGTGCCAGTATAGGCATGCCTTACCTCCTGGATTTGTGCTCAAGTCACAGCGCAAGGCTGCCGAGGAGGCTGCGAAATCCAATGTCATCAGCCTGGAAGAGTTCCTGGAAGTTCAGGCGAGTGCTATTAAGGCGTGGTGCGATTTCCAGAGGATCTCACATTGTGATATCACAGCGCCATAAACTGGGGTCAAATTTAACCCCAGTCACCCCAGAAACATTTGCGATATGGAAGAAAACTAGGATGGACAAGAAAGAGGCCGAGGTGGAAGCAATGCGGAAATCGAAAGAGACACAACATGCGGCCGGTAAGAACACGGGCATGAGCGGACGAGATTTGGTATGTAATGAGATGATGCGTACACATCTCCAACTGACTCGAGAAAACTCTAGTTCCAATACAACCCAGAATGGTTCGAGGACGACGAAGAAGAAGTTGAAGACTGGGATCTATCGGTATACCTTCGGGCGGAAGGCGAGTCGGAAGATCTAATGGGAGTTGAAGACGGCGTTCAACACGTTGGGATATATGACGACGACGGAGATGGAGATTCTGGAGGGACTCCGTCTGACACGTAGAATATCGTATCATATACTTTACTTCAGGAGTCCTAGTCATCCCTAAGGTGATCATTCCTGACTGCTATTTTTTACTCGCGCTTCATTGAATACATAAGAAGTTGGGTAATTTCTGGTGCGTGACTGGCTCTGAGCTCGGAGCCTAATTCTTTTGACTTCTGCCTCTTGCTTCAAACTCTCGAAGGATGTCTCGTATTCCTCAACCACGCCCCACGGTAAAAACGGCGCTGGCCCCACCTTCTTCTCGCTCACGAGCTCCCTCGCCGTCCAAGTCTGCCACTGGTGTCTCTTCCCCCCGCGTGAGGACAAAGTCCGTCCCCAAATCTCCGTCCAAGACCCTCCGCAGGCCACAACCCGTCGAAGATGAGCCACTTATTCCCAAGACACCGCTGAGCATCAAAGAAGTTATTGCTCTGAAGCGAGCCGAAGTCAGAAAGGCCGTGTCTGCTTCTTCATCTGGAGCAAGCTTTGGGAATCCTGCAGGTTTTGGTGATTTTGAGAATCTCAAAGATGCCGACCCGATGGCTGCGAAGAGGAATGATGAAGAAACACCCGAATTGGGGAGGTGGTCGGTGAAGGAGACTATTGAGCGTGCCCGAAGCATAGGTGAGTGGACGTACTTTGTATCAAATGCGTAGAATTGATCCGACAAGGTCATCGTTGCAGGTTCCATCAACTTGTCCTCTCGTTCTCTTCCATGTCTCCCTCCCGCCTTGTTTGAAATTCATTTGGGAGTAACTCCTGATCCATTGAAGTCGGTTCATTCAGAGCCGTCCATATCGTCCTCCACAGATGCTGCAACCTCGCCTAAGCGAGCTGGCCAACGGGAAGGTCCAGCATGGTTCGAAGCCCAAGACCTGCATGTGATCAAAGCATGGAACAACGAAATCGTCGAAATACAGCACGAAATCTCTCTCTTTGGATCACTAAAGATGGTGGATGTAAGTCTTGATCATGCCCCATCGTGATAGATATTTAACTGTGGCCTTCGCAAGTTGCATCAAAATAGGATTACTCTCCTACCTGATACCTTTGCCGACCTTACGGCTTTAACCACCCTAGATCTTTCCCATAATATCCTCACCAGGTTGCCTTCCAACATCTTCGCCTTGCCCAATCTCACAGTCATGAATGTGTCCCACAACACCCTCAGCGAGCTCCCCTTTGGTGCCCCGTTCTCGGGATCCCACGCGCGCAATGCACGAAACGACACCTTGAGTTCGGGGGGCTTTTTTGGTCCTATTATCACGAGAGCTTCATCGCCATTACCACGTCTTTCTGTCCTGGATGTGTCTCATAATAAGCTCACCGCCTCCAGCATAGACTACGCAAATCTGCCTCCGTTGCTATCGGAAGCTGACTTTTCCGCCAATCCCCTGGCTTCGGGAAACTCTAACTCGACACCCGCGTTTATTCAAGCCCTTGGTCGCTTGAACCATCTCAGGGATCTTCGTTGTGAAACCGCCGATATCGGAGATGATGCTTTCCTTGGCACACTATCCACATCGGAGGGCCGTTGTTTCTCCCAGTTGAGGATCCTTAACCTGGGAGAAACTCGAGCTACTACAGAGGGTTTGCAATCTGCGTTATCTGGCCTTACGCAGAATATTACGTATGATATTGCTTCTGAGGAGCCTCCGGAAGGCACTCTAAGGGTGTCCGTCGGCAAAAAAGTGGTTCGGGAAGCTTGGGAGATAGAAGCAGAGAGAAGAGGGAAGAGCCGTGCGCCTGGGGGTATCACAAGTACAGAAAGTACTAGTGGGTCCAGAAAAACCGACGGAGTCCAAAATAACGTGGACGTCCTCAAAGAAACCTGGGAGATTGAGGCAGAGCAGGGTTTGTTAACGGAAGGTGGACGTCGACGGGCAAGAGCGGCGGCGGCTGCACCTCCGAAGCCCAGCCCTCCTGTCGGACACGGACGCCCATCCACGCCCGTTAGCATATCACAACCATCATCGACCGCAAGTTTAACCAACCCGCAATACTACCATACTCCCACTCAAACGCTCACTTTACCCCCGCTCTCAGCTCCAGCCAAGCTCCACGCTCGATCGTTCTCTCTAGCCGCCCCATCTTCGAGTTCATCGTCCCCTCAAGGGAAAACGGATTTTGCTCTGCCTACACCGACACTTCCCCTCCTCGCTATATCAGCCCAGTCGTTCGCGCAAACGCTCAAGATTCTCGTGTTAAGCAACCGCAAATTTGATCTTTCCGTTACTCTACCAACTACCAGCGATGCCCTTCTTCCATGCCTGGAGGAGCTGGTTCTGGATGGGTGCGGATTCGGTGATCAGGTCTCCGTGACTACTCCAGCTGACACTGGGTCAACCACTCCTCCGCGCTTGGTCAATACACTCCTGCCTTTATTGACGCGGTTGTTCCCAAGTCTTCGAACGCTGGATCTATCTTATAATGCTCTCACGTCAGCTTCCCTGCAGCGAGATGACCTATCTTCTCTCATCCTGGCTAACAACTCCAATTCTCGCAAGGGTCTCAGGCATCTCAGACTCCGCGGCAATCGAATTAGCGACCTCGATGGCTTCCAGGGCATCACAGAGATGTTCAGAGGTCACCGTTCGGTGCCCGATTGGAAACTAGAGGAACTAGACCTCAGAGACAACGAGATTTCTAAGCTTCCTGCAGAACTTGGTCTATTGCCTCTGGACATCTTTTTAGTGGATGGCAACGTGTGAGTGGTCTCCAATGTTTTGTTTGGGCCAGATTCTCATGCGTCTGTCAGGTTCCGTATACCTCAGAGGAGGGTTTGGGAAAGAGAAGGGACGAAGGGCCTTTTGAACTGGCTGAGAGGTCGATTAGAATGATACATGCACATGACCCGCTGCTGTTGTTCCACATCTAGAAGCGCGAGTAGTGTGCCTAGGGTTCAGTAACTGATGCGCCCTCAATCAACCCTCAATTGTTACTTGGATCGTTCGTATGCAAAAAGCCAGAGGCTGTTCATGTAACATTGGGTCTGAGCTCAAGCCTCGGCCAAGCTCTCCAATGAATTATCAGAGGCCTGCTGAACCCACATATTATAATACAGACCGCCTAAGCGTAGTAATTCCTCGTGTGTGCCTTGTTCCGCAACCTGGCCGTCCTTCAGCACGATAATTAAATCTACAATAAAGCCATCAGCATGCGCTAGCAGAAATAAGTGCACTTATGTTCACCTGCTTCAACTACAGTGCGAAGTCTATGGGCAATAAATATGCTTGTCCGTGCCTTGTCCAGCAACGTGTTGTTGATACTGCGCATCAACTCTGACTCTGTATGAGCATCTAAGGCTGATGTCTGAAAATTGTGGTCAGGGAAAGCACAATGGGAGATGTAGCTGCGCAGCTTACGGCTTCATCAAAGAAGAGGATAGGAGGATCTTTGAGCAACACACGTGCAATCGCCAAGCGCTGCTTTTCACCCCCAGAAATCATCAACCCTCTCTCACCGACGGTGGTCTTGTAGCCTTCCGGAAGGCTCACGACCGTGTCATGAACGCTTGCCTTCATTGCAGCCGCTTTCACCTCGTCATCCGTGGCATCAAGGCGGCCGTACCGCACATTGTGCATAATGTCAGAATGGAACAGCGGCGTATCCTGTGGAACAACACCGATAGATTCCCGAAGACTTTGCAGCTGGATGTCATGAATGTCCTGATCATCTACGAAAATCCGACCAGAAGACGGGTCGTAGAAACGGTATAGCAGGCGGAAGACGGTGGACTTGCCGCATCCAGACGGACCGACTATAGCCACCTTTTTACCAGCTGGAACGGTGAAGGACAAGTTGCGGAAGATGGGGCGATCTGGATGATAACCAAAGTTAACGTTCTCGAAACGGATGGAGCCGCCTTTCAATGTCACGGGTTTTGCTCCTTCTTTGTCCTTTTGCAAATAGAAAAGATGTCAGCAAAAAATTATGATGAACGAGTTCTGGACCATACCTTCGCAGGAGCATTTTCAGTTTGGAGATTAAACAAGACTTCCATGTCCAGGAGATTTTGACGCAGCTCGCGATAAATAGTACCCAGGAAATTCAGGGGAAGCGAAAGCTGGAAAATGAGTTGGTTCACCATGACAAGGTCACCAACAGTCATGGTCCCTAATACAAGCTTGCTGATGAGACAGAAGCATTATAAAACTTTGGTAGAATATACCTTTAATGACTCCTTGTGCAGCGAGGAACATTGTAGCGGTCAACGCCGTGGAAAAAATAACATTCTGTCCAGCATTCAGATAGGCCAAAGATGTGGTAATCTTCACAGAAGATGCTTCGTATTGTTTGAGGTGCCTATCATACTGTGCGATTTCAAATTTCTCGTTGTTGAAATGCTGCAACGGTGGTTATACAAAAGACACGAGAACATGCATTCAATAAATACCTTGACAGCCTCGTAATTGATGAGCGAGTCAATGGCCACGGTCGCTGCTTTATTGTCTGCTTTATTTGCATCGCGACGAAATTGCGTTCTGAAAAAATTGAGTAAATGGGTCATGCAGGATATATGACTCTAACCTCCATGAGGTTGTGCGTACGGTGAACCATGTGTATGCAGCTAAAGCAGTGACAGTGATTGCAGCGAAGTCCCAACCAAATTTCCAAGTCTAGTTCAGTGGTAAGTAAGAAAAGAACACTCAATCAGACTTTTGCTTACTAGTATTCCGCAAACCATAGATATCTCCAGGGCAGTAGGAACGATGCGAAAAATGATAGCCTGGAGCATGAATGTAATACCCCTGAGATTCATGATTTGTCACAAGTTGCATCCATTGGAAGGCATAACATACTTGGTACCACGGTCAATTGCACGAGTGAGTCCGCCAGTTTGTCGTGCCAAATGAAACCTGAGATCCAGGTTCAAGAGATGTTCGAAAGTCTCCCTGGCGACTTTGCGGACAGCTTGCTGACCGATATTGGCAAATACAACATTCAAAAGTTCTCCACATAGCGTAGCACCCGTTCGAGCAGCCCCATCTAAATGGTTTATAAGAAGTGATAATTTCACATGGTTCTGGACTCACATCCGAGGATGAGAGAACCTGCAACGACCCATACGGTAGAGTCGGCGGTTACGTCTAGGTTTAACGCGTCAATGACGGTCTTGAATAGCTGGGGCACCTGAACATTTAACACCTAGTGAAGATAACGCCTAGATTTAGTCACACTGTATTACTCCCGTACGGTACGCCAACCTTGCCGGCAACCAAGAGTCCGAATCCAAGCACAACACGTCCACGCGTTTTCCAGTCATCTTTCGGCCAGACATGACTCATAAGTCTTCTAACAATCATCCAATCCTTTCTTCTCTGTTCTTTGACCGAGACATTGTCATTATCGACCGACTTCGGAATGCTGGCCTGCTTAGTGGCTATTGGTGCGTCACCTGCGTGGGGTTTAGAAGAGGATGTGAAAGTTGAAACAAAAGGCTTCGAGGCTGAGTTAATGAAAGGAGGGCGCAGATATAGGCAGCTCAGAGGTCTGCCATTCAGTTGGTGGACAGGACGCGAGATAGTCCGCGAGGAAGGAGCAGCAACACTGGAGAATGCTCGAAGTGTTGCTGAACGACAGACGAATCGTGCAGTGAGGTGCGTGCCCGTCCACATGGACGAACAAATGAGCCTTGACGCTGTCGTTCGACGTAGGCAAGACTATGTAATGTTGTACTGTAGTTGTGTGGACTTGGTCACGGTTCAGGCATACTGAACGAGGAACTATCGGACTAAAAGTAATCTAATCTTGCTACATTTTTGAACAAACTAAGCCATCTTTGGCCCAGAGTTGAATCAAAAAGTCAACGTTGGAGGAATCACGTGTACCACGTGGGTGTACAGGAGCTTGGCGGCCCGTCGAATGGGAGTTAGGCCTTGGCTTTGGAATGTTCTCAACGTCACACGCGTGCAGGATCTTTCCCTGTAGTCCTAGTCATGGCTTCCACCTCGTCGCTGCTGGCATCGACGACTCCAACTGCCATCGTACCAGCAGAGGTTACAATCGGTCATGTGTATGCCTTCTCTTCCCTACTTTGAGTCACTCGCCACTAACCCCACTCTCCAGGCAGCTTCGAGATTTAATCATATGCCCACGCGAGTCGGGCATCGTCAATTACGTGCAAGGACACTCAGTTATCGAGCATGATCTTCATTCTCCTGACCAAGTGCGTATCATTGACTTTGTGTGATCTAACGTTCGCAGGATGATTCTCATGTATATGATGTCACTCCTAGCCACCAAGGACCGTCGCCGATCTTACATTTACACCAAACACCCTCTCCTCCCTAAACCTGCCTGACTCCTCGCACTCTCTCCTCGCAGCCGGTGGTCAGGATACCGAGATCCACCTCTCACTCCAGAGTCCTTTGCGCAACCGTGCTCTCTGGCAATTCTCGCGCAGACTCAGTGGAAGTATCAACAATTCTGTTCTCCTTTCACCTGCATTCGATGGCTCTCACGAACCCCGCCTTGTCGTGAGTAATAATGATTGGACAGTTCGCATCTACGATGTCCCACTCCGTAAGGAACCACAAGACCTTAGGTGTTGTGGGACTCTCAGACTCGAGGAGCCTGTGAATCACTGTGCGTGTAATATATTCACTATGTAGAATTAGCTCAAATCCGTTGTTCTGTAAAGCTTCGATATCCCCCGACGGGCGCACTTTACTCTCGGTCGGAGACTCGCCTCGGATCTATCTCCACTCTCTCTCTGGCAGCTCCCGGCTTTCCTTCAATCGCATCACAACACTTCATGTCCCGCCCCCAATCTCCATCCACCCATTCTCTCTTGTAGCGTCCTTTAGCACCGCTTGGAGTGCCGACGGACTTAAATTTGCCGTTGCTTGTCAAGAAGGAGTTATCGCAATCTGGGACGTCCGGAGCACAAAACCGATGAAGGTGCTCCATACGAGTCGTGCGAGGGGTGGCGATGACACCGGGTGGATGAGTGATGATCCATGGGAGTGGACACGCGGGAACTCACGTGCGCCAGGATGGGGCGCGCGGAACATCAAGTTTGGGTGTGGCGGAGTTGGCTCACGGGCGGGACATGAGATCATGACGTACACTGAGGTACGTACGAGTTCCCTCGTTTCCAAGCACAATTTCGACTTCACTCTTGACTACTCAAACTGCGTGCTGATCATAACTGCACAGCACACCAATCTATTACACGTCCTCGATGCTCGAACCTTTGAAACCGAGGAAATCATCCGCGTTCCCAATATTTCTTGCAGCAAATCCTCTTTTCCTCCTACACATTCACCTGCCCATCCTTTATTCCGTAGACACTCAGCGATTAGACTGAGTGCACGTCCCGCACGCCGCGACGACAGTATTTTGGTCATTCCCCCACGTGGTGCACCATCCCGGACGACGTCATTGACAAGCGCACCGCCTTCTAGGATGTCAGTGGCAGATCGAACGGGTGGCAGTGATGAAGGCGATACGATGGACCTCGACGAGCTTGAAGTGGACTGCCTCTCACGTGGAGGCTCGCCTCCTCCCACAATCCCGTACCGCCCCTCAAGTCCATATCGCCCGATCAGCCCATCGCCTCTCTCTTCCCAGCCTTACCACCCCACAAGTCCGCCGTATCGCCCTGCGAGCCCTCCGTACCGCCCTGCCACACCCTCATTCCACCCCTATAGGCGCACTTCACGGCGCACTCAAGGGGAGGAAGGAGAAGTCGAACGTGCATTGCAACGTGAAGATGTGGACATTGCGGGAACGTGCTTTGATCCGACAGGAGGTTTTCTGTATGTGGCAACGACAGGCGGTGTCGCCGAGTGGACCGTGCGTGGTTCAGGGAAGCGGTGGTGGGGGAGTGGACAGTGGGCTTAACGCTCTCTTTGCACCTCCCATCAAGTCAAGTCCTGTGTATGTCATTGTTCGGTTCCGGACTTGTTCCAGACACTTTTTTTGTGGGTTTAACTGGTTCGACGGGCCAATGTGCTGTGTGCTCAAATGATTTGATCTAACTGGCTCTTCTACTTTTTCTTACCGATCATGCTATTTGTCTTATCTCTGTTCTCGCTCATACTCAAACTAGTTACATCATGCTGTCCTGGGTTGATCGCGCTGTCCATGCTCATTTCATGTACCGATAGTTGCATGTATATTCCGATTAATGATCTCTGTATACGTACGCACTTATGGACTTGATACCAACCACGCTAGTGCAATGCATTCATTTCTGTTGTAATTTGCTGTGGCGTGGTGCACAGCTTTTCGGACCATCATGATGCGGCCAAGGCCCAACACTAGTACTCTTATCTCAACCTTCTCCAAGATCGCATGAATGTATTCACTCGATGCAACCAATTACATGGCGTTCAATTGACCCACTGGCCGGTCTCTTGCGTATCGCCATTGGATCTCCATTTGCGCTTGGCTGAAACCAAGAATTCAAACTCACCTCGCACGGTATCACAATGGATTTAGCTGATCCCGATTTACTAGGCATCGTGATTACACGGCGCACGCAGCCAAAGCGTCACGGCAGCGCGACATGGGGTAAAGATAAGCTCCACAGGCGTTCAGGCGGTCTGTTTGATGATGAGTCCAGATCGCATTCTAAACGGATCAAACTGCGACTTTGACGCTACGGATGTTTTGTGACCTAGTTATGACCAACGGTTTGGTATGACTGTGCACTCGAACGTTTCGATCCAGACGTAGTTGAAAAATTATTTCGAGAATGGGTGTCCGTGTACGTCACGATCTCCATCGACCATGCCAACTGTCATTAACCTGGAGTTGGAAAGATCATAAAACCCATTCATGCTTAGCGGATTCGTATTGCAGGAGAATCGGATGTAGTACGACATGTCCATGATTGGCAGCAACCGTTTGATAACACTACACAATACAAGAGAGTATTACAAGCTCTAATCAACTTTAGATTGGATGTAAAGCACCGCGATCAGCCATCATGCATCACCTACCTCGGAGCGCTGGTGTCGTTGTAGTAACCTTACGGACCTGGACTATCGACTGATTACACTGTCAGCTTATCCCGCGGACTTCCGCTCGAACCCTGAGCCCGCAGGTTTCCGTGCAGATGAATTTCGCGTCCAATTGTCCAACGTCGGGCACTTTACTAGTTGTATGAAGACCGGGCGACCAAGCGGCTCCCTGGCATTAACGTCAGCATAGCTACGATGCGCAAGGGTCCGGAAGTTGTACATGTTCCACCAATGGCAAAAAAGCGAACTTTCATCTTAGAGTTTGGCATGTTAACTGCGGTGGCGGTTGTCGAAGCCCTCCCGGCGCTGATGGACCTCCTCGGTTGTCAGCGACAGGGGGTGGCAGGTGGTTGACCAGGACGAATCCGAGCGCTCCGCCAACGGTTAACGACAACAATAATAAATTATAATCTCCGTATTCTGGAAGGGCTGCCGCATTCAGATTCTTGCGTCCAATGTCGGCTGTATTAGCTGTGCATTTCCCTTCTGGCGGAAGGATGGACCTACGGAGGGCATCAACTCGTTTCCTGAGTCCGCGGTTCCGTGTTCTATTGCAGTATGATGGCAGCACATGGCTAATATCAATCTGGATTCTAAAATGGACCAATTACTGATACTGGTATAGCCTATCTCCCACTGCCTATAATTATGCATCACGGAGAAAGGCATGATATCAGATGGGTATGAAACTTAAGGATATGATCGGTATTAGCTGAGGTAATGGCTGGAACAGGCATCGATGCAATATGGCTGAACCGTACAGTATGATATGTTTGACCCTCTTAATTTGAAGACCTAAAGATGAGAAAGCGCATAGTGTGTGACAACAAAGTTACTCTTGGGTCGAGGTGTCCATTCCTGGAAGACGCCGTTTCCACCTGAACTGAAATTTCACGTCGCGCCCACGAAGCTCATACTCCACATATGGCGCTAGAGCCATTTTTTGCGCTACGAAAACAACCTTGTTCTCCCTGATCCTTGCGTGTGGGAGACAGCCACGTGCCTGTGAGGGTTGCCAATTGCTGAATCTAAACGACGCTTAGTAAGCGCATCATTTCAACCAATCACTTCCACCCAACAAGTACTCGTGCAGCTGGTTCTTTATCATGAGCACCAACGAGACGATAACAGTTTTGGAGAAACCAAAGCCAGTGAAAAAGCTCAAGCCTGCGCGAAAGCAAGTCAAAGCAGGGGAGGTGGAGAGAAAGGAAACACCTCAGACGGGGAAGGAATATAGTAAGCATCACCGCGTTTGTCGTGGAGGACTCCTTACGAACGCATTTCTAGATATTTGGTACAACAAATGGGCTGGAGGAGACCGAGAAGATAATTACTCCAAGTAAGTTACACGCATATGCATTTCTTAGTTCAAAGGCTGACACTACCGTAGCAAAGTAAAATCACAAACCCGGTGCAACATCAAGAAGGACTCTGGCCTGACTCGGGCGAACACGACTGGCATTCGCTATGCTTGTCTGTTCTTTGCTCGTGGGTGCTGCCCATACGGATGGGAGTGCGACTACCTTCATACCATTCCTGACCCCAATAACGCATTACCTGATTCGAGCAAAGATTGTTTCGCAAGAGACAAATTCTCGGACTACAGAGATGACATGGGTGGTGTTGGTAGTTTCAACAGACAAAATCGGACACTATACGTGGGTAGAATTAAAGAGACCGGCCCTGGTCCGGAGACAGAAGAAGTCGTGACAAGACACTTCAAAGAGTGGGGTGAAATTGAACGCAGTACGTTATCGGAATCTTTTGGAGAAACCAGCATATGAAAGTATGACCCCTTTCCCTCTAGTTCGAGTGTTGCAATACCGCAGTGTCGCTTTCGTGACGTATATCTCGGAGTTCAGCGCCCAATTTGCGAAGGAGGCTATGGCTTGCCAATCCCTCGACAACGATGAGATCTTGAACGTTCGATGGGCTACCGAAGACCCCAATCCAGTGCAGAAAGTGGCGGAGAAGCGGCGGCTGGAGGAGATTGGGCAGGAGGCCATTACGGCACGGATGGACCCTCGTATTGTTGACGCCATGCGGGCTGTCCGTGCATTAGAGGATGGAGATGTACTGGATGACGAAGGAGAAGTGGCAGAAGACCCAAGATTTGAGGACCCAGAACCAAAACGGCGTCGGATCGAGCTGTCGCCGCCACATGAAGTAACGCCAGAGCTAACACCTCAGTCCCTTGGTCTGTTATCCGCCGATACTATGGAAGGTCTCAAGTATTTTGCCGAAATAAGGAAGCGAAACGCAGTGACATCCGCCGTCATAAATGCAAGGACAGTGCCTCCGAAACCATTAACGACAGGGCTGGGAGTGGCAGATTATGGGAGTGACGAGGAAGATTGAGGGTCGTTGGTATTAAATCGGTAACTTAACTGATCTCCATGTCAGTGCCTCGAGGAGAATTTAGTTGTTTCCACAGGCTAGAAGATCAGGTATTCCATTTTCGAATGGCTGATAATTCTCGAAGATGGTGAGCGGCTCGCACAAGTCTGTAACTTATCCCTACCGGCGATCGTAACGAGCACCCCTTTACTCCACTCCAGGGACCATAAGAGAAGTGTGTGCGAATGCAATGAATCCTTGTGTTAGCACCATTGCAGTGTAGACTCGTCGTTTTTTGACCCTAATGCATCGAATTGTCGAGCTCCGATCACAAATTGAACTGAGCTAATTCATTTACCACTCTTGTAAAAGCGTAAAAGCGGGGAGGTCTCCGTAAGTCATCTCATTTCATTTGTCCATGATGGATGTCCATTTCAAAGGTGTTGCGCCCAGTACGTTGGCCAGCGCAATGTCCAGATGAGTCAACATTGCATTTCTAACCGCGAGGATTAAAAATTCCCCGTGACTCATGGTTGGCCACTTTACGTCTATCATCGAAGCTCTGTAGGGTCTATGCCTATGATGGCCAATGGCCAGCCCAGTGGATCTATATTTGACCTTTTAACTGTAGCGTTCAGATCAGAGGAATCCCAAAACGAGTGATCCCTGTGGTTTTTATCATGGGAATATCAAATATGGACGAAGCGAAATAGATTTGTGCGATGTTGAGTCGGTAATAGCCTGGACTGGTGACCAAAACGAGGCGAATGGACCAGAATTTGAATAACTCGTGCAACGACGTTTAATAGCGATGAGTAACCGGTGAGTATGGTAGGGTTAAGTCCCGTTCAAATCTTATAGACAGCAGCATCTCGACCGAGCTTCGTTTCATTCCAACACTTCAATAGGCTCTTAGAGGTAAATATGAATATGTACTTCTTGAATCGATGAGGATGGGTGCGAACGCGGGGTAAAACGGCGATTTGCATGACGGATTATCCGCCACAGAACGGAACAACCTGGAGGAAAAGGTCGGTAAACTAAACAATCCCGTGCGGGGACTGCCGCAATACTCAAGCTAAACGTAATCATTTGCCATGAGGACTCGGCCTTCTAGGGCCATTGCAATAGAAGGGATACCGCCGATGCCTCGGGTCTCATCCTGCTACATTTCATCTGGTTAGGCCTTTTTGCTTGGTATGTCTTTTGGCAGGGAGATTAATCTCGGTGAGGAAGCGCGGACCGTGTGGCGGGGATAGACAACTATGCTTGCCTGTGCATGCGGCCCTGAAGTGCGCCACGGCACGTTGTGAACTGCAACTACTTTAGGTATCGTTGGTAGGCATACTGTATGCCCAATGAAGAAAATCACTTCGCCAAATGATATGACATATGATTGTAAGGTAGAAACCTGGAGGCTATGGAAATGGCCTACCGGATGCTATTCTTTCTCCCATGGGGTCACCAGTGCTCCCTACCCCATTATTATCGGAGAGAAGCCACTGCGGCAATGCAGGATAAGGCGGTTAACGCACACACAATGTTCAATTCGTACACTCAATGAATACGCTAATTTCTTAGTGGTCATTGACTCATTGTTGATGTTGAACACCAAGAAAATATTTGAGAAATGCCTAATGGAAATGGCGAAAAGCAGTGTTGTTTCATCAGAATGGGATTGGCTGTAGTGGCTGTGTTACCACAACTACTTTTCCTCACTCAAACTCCCAAAGTGAATTTTCTCTCCAGAAAGCACAGCCGTTTGGCAGACTTTCGGCTGACCGACTTGTGACAGCCTTCTACCAACGAATATCAAGGCTATCCTAAGAATTTCCATGCGGAGGTTCAAGGCTTTTTGTGCGCCTCATTTCTCCCACCCGGGCGCTGGTGATTGAGCTCGCAAAACTTGTCGGTACAAGGTAACAACGTACGATGAGCTTGGTGATTGATGTCAGTTTGCGTTTTTCTTAATTCAACTGCGGCGCTGAATATTTTTGGTACCTAGATGGAAGGCTGATCTGTCAGATCTCACCACGCTTTGCCAGATCCTTGTGGAGGGCAAGGCGCCTACGCGTCTTTCACAAGAATTTGTCAAAGTTTGTTGCCCTAAAGGCGTCTCCCAAATAGGACCCCTTTTCAAGGCGCTGAAATCCTATAAATGATAGCGTGTTTTCCGTACTTCCATTCTTCTGTCTACTATATTCATCCGTCCACTACAATGACCTCTACTCACAACCTTCCCTCTCACCACACCCAAGTCCCTCACATTCGTATCGACTCACCCTCCACGTCTGATCAAATGAGGTGCGTACCTTTCTTGTTATACAGCCTGTCCTCAACCTTGACTCATACGCCACATTTCATAGGTCTGAAGCCGACCCAATCCCATACAGCATGTATTCGTCATTTATGCCCTCTTCTCTCTTCTCTCACGACGGATGTAAGTCGATGCACGCCATCTGTCTATGTTCAAGCTAAACAAGATTTCAGACGAATCTCCGAACCCACCGTTCTCACCATTAGATGAACTGAGCAATGAGGGTTTTTTCCTCGGAGAACTCGAGAGGTCGCTTTACAGCGAGACAACTCAGCATCAGCATCAGCAAGATTTCCTCGAGTACCTAACTGGCCCATTTGAACAATCATCCTCTATTGAAGGTCTTAGCGTCACACCACCTTCCCCGCCACCAACAGTACCTCGGAATACAGCTGTCAGCTCACCTTATTCGCCTGTTTTTCCCCCATCACCCTCCTCATCATACGGCTCACTCTCCCCTAGTCCTGTCGGCCATGAGTCGCCTCTATCTCCGTGGTCTATTACCAGCCCCTCCTCTGATGGTAGCCTATCTCCCATGGTTCTCCCTTCAGGTCTTTCTCGTCGAGGTAGCTCAGCCTCCCTTAGACACCATCATTCCCCAAGCGACTCCTCATTTTTTGGTCACACATTGCAACCACCGGCTGCAGCTAGGCACATCCGCTCGCATTCAGAGTCCTCTATGGTTCGTCCTGTTGCGAGTCAAGCAATGCTTGAAGCCAATCAAAAGCGTCGCCGTCATGAAGCCAATCATAGATGTGACGAATGTGGACAAACCTTCACGGCCATATTCAGCTTGAGGCGTAAGTTCTATCTGCCTAGCTGCCATTCTTCGGTGGTGCTAAAATGAATACAATAGGTCATGTTCAGTCTCACACCGGTGTAAAGCCATTTGTCTGCAGCATTCCTGGCTGTGGTCAGGCGTTCTTCAATCAGAGTGACTGCAGGCGCCACGAGAAAAGCACGAAGCGGCACAAGGGTCTTCCCCGTACTGTTTCCGTATCACCTTGATTCTGGCGTTCCATATCATAGACTTCGGTCGTTGTTCTCGCCACCTTGGAACTGAACTCCTCCCCTCCGATCCCCTCTGAACATTTTGCACGCAATCACGCTACTACTCCACGCTCCATCTTGCTTTATAGCTTCATGCCGACATCTAACTCAACATACTGACATTTCACGTTTTTCGTCCTTCTGGCCATCGATACCCTATTGGCCCATGCCGAGCATACCCTAATTTTGCTGCCCTCGGTGTTGTTATAGTATCTTCTCCATTTATAACATAATCTCTTTTTACCCTCTCGCTTCCAACTTGCTAAGCGCTGGTTATTCCCGTTCTTCTTGCTGTGTACTAGGCTCCGAGTTGCTATGCGTTGTTCATGCAGCGCCTTGCCGGTTATTGTTTTTTGTACACTTTTACTTGTTATCAGTGGATCACATCCCACATTGTAGCTTTCTTAGTAATAACATAGGATTGTTGTCATCGATCGTGCCCGTATCTCCGTCATGCGTCAAGCCTGTGCTGGTTGTAATTTCACTTTTCATGGCGCAGATCTGAGATATAGTTGTTTGGGGCATCTCGTACGGCAACGTCAGCGCAGCAAAGGATGTAGACCATAGCGATGAGGAACATCTAGATTCCTCTGACGCGGATTCCGAGTCATGACAAGTAAAGTTGAGGCCAAGTCTCGGACCCGACCTCAGGGAGTTTGTATCAATAATATAAGTATAATTCTCATGCATATAGTACAGCCTGAGAAACGCCCCACGGCACTCACTTTATTGTCAGTGTAAATAGTTTTTTTCTTTTCATTTACGCTGGGACCCACATGGACGGCAGATCGAGGTACACGTCGTCGGGCACAGGCCGGGGTTTATAAAACTGTTTCGACTGGCTCTTACGCTACGTTACGCTCTCTTACGCTCGAGTTCGAGATCCGTTTTCATGATAGATACTTATCAAAGTTGACATGTCCGTTTCTTTCCGCGGATCGTCCATATATAACGTGATAGGCATGAATGCCTATTTGTGTGCGTAACATATTCATTACCGCAGCGGAAAGTGGTGAATTCCTGCAAATGGAAGGTATTTTCATGTGATACATGCTATCTCTGCAACCGAGCGCGGGGTCGGAGGATGTGCAACGGCTGAGACTAAGGATGTGTTGAGCTCAAAGTGAAAGAGTCTCTTCATGTAGCATCTTCATTCGCGCGACATGGGAACACGACATTGAACAGGACCAGCTCCATCAGAATGCGAGCGAAGAGCCCCGTGACCCCCTCACGGATGAGTGGCGTTCGAAGGATGCCGATGGTCAAGACCAAATAAAAACATTTCATAAAATTGATATCTACCTGCATCCAGAGAAGGGAACTCAGGAACATACCTGTTCTGTAAGCTGTCCAGGAAAAACAAGGGACTTACGGTTGTTACGCAAGTCGTACTAAACCGTAACGGACTCTGGGAGAACAAGGGCCCCAAACTAAGTTTCGCATTGTCGACTGATAGTAGTAGCCATCAGTCGCCTTTGCGCAAGTATCTGATAAGAATTCAGGCATATCAAGGAAATTTGTGAGATCATTTCACAAATACGATACACGCGTTTCAGATGCAAAGAGAAATATCCTACCAATCACATGGCCATATAACCATACTTCTGTGCACGGGGCTGGGTGGCGGATGTCGGGTAAGCAACAGTCAGACAGAACGTAGTGGAAGGCTCACGGAAACCATCACGATATTGTCCTCGCCGATCATAGCTGCCTCCCAGTCCTGGGCTGCATCATTCGGCATCACATCCACAAACGCAACACGGCCAGGAAGATAAGTGTTGACTTCTTCATCAAAGGCGGAACATTGAGAATTCAGCGGATAAGATCGTCCTAAACGATTCCAAGGAAGTTTCGGTTCCGATGTTTGGCCGTTTCGAACGTCCCTCCTCGCAGCATACTTGTTGAAATCGTACACCCGCGCTTGCTTTTTTTTCTCCCATGGCAGAAGTTGAATAAACTTCGAGCCGTAAACGTAGCAAACCCATATCTCGGAGGGGTTGCGAAAGAGCATATGAGAGCCATATGGGCCCCATTGCTTCCATGGGACACGACGTTTTGGAGTATCATGGGACAGATCAACCTGAGTCATGATAGTGGATAAGGGAACAACCAGCACAGTGCACTCCTCGTTGGTACTGGTTTCAGGGGAGACCCGCAGAGTAATGGTGAAAATGCGGTCACTACGAGAGAAAAAGAAGGGAGCTTCCAGGGAGCGAGAGGGAGCCCAACCCGGTGTCGGCTCGGACCGAATCAACATGTCTATAATGTTGGCCTTCATTTTTGGATACTCCAGGCCGCAGACGTAACCGACATCCCGATATGGCACCATCTCTCTACTGCAGTTGTCGATGCTGATGACATCCAGACGGGGAAACGTATTATTGTCGCTTCCCACAATGCCGATCAAAATCAAGTCTTCTGTGATAAAATTGAAAGATTGAAGATCTTTGTCTTGAATGAACTTAAAAAGCCCTCAATATTGCATACGCGGAAGGAAGCTGTGAGACGTACGAGTTTCTGGTGACCAGATTTCCAGTCCCATATCACCAGCTCATCAGAGCTGGAGTCATCCGCAAGTTGTTGAAGCAGTACTGCAACACGGGAACCGCAAGTTTGCATAAAGAACTTGAATTCCTCATGCATACTGAGTGGCACATGCGTCACGAAGGAAACGACAGACATCGGATGGTGCTCTCCAGTCGATAAAGTTCTCAAGTGTATCTTGCATGAGTGATTTGGGCTGCACCGTTTATAAATCAGTAGAATGCACCCTCAGATGTTAGAAGTAACAAGACATACTAGACCCCAACTTGTTCCACAGCGACAATCAAATCCTGGGATGTGTCGATGGTGAAATCTCGGATATCGAAACCTAAGTTATCCACAGTCCATTCCCTCTCTGGAATGCCCTTTATTCTGCAGGGAATTTGTACGCATGTAAACCCTGACTGGATAGTTTGACACAAGACACCCCCAGAGAATTCCCAAGCACGATTATCCTGCATGCTTATAAGGCGAGAATGTGGAAAAGACAGCCTGTTCCAAGCCTGTTGATATTGTCGGAAGGCACGGAGACGGCCAGCTGTATCAAGATTACAATGGGTTCCATCCTCAAACCGTGCAAAGAACAATTCGATTTTGTAGAGAAGTTGGGCATTATCGGCAATGACAGAGTTGAACAATCGGCATACCTGGAATTCAGTTGTGAGTAGTCGGTTCGAGTAGGACACGAGCCTCAACGTGGGCATACCTGCTTGCATTTCAGAAGGGATGCTACATCAAGTTCATTGAAAACCAGAGCGATCAACTCGTTCGGGAGACTCAAAGTTGTCTCGACGTGAACATCGATGTCCATGCTGAAGTTGATCTTCCTTTAGATTAGGGGGTTCCCACGGTTGAGCAACCGATTGTGTATCCACGAGACTGCCAGAATCGGCGCTCTCCGCTTACAACACCATCTCGTCACTGGCCTGCGACTGATTCTCCTGGTATAATCGATCTCGACATAGAAATGGTTCGATGGACTACAACTCACCCTCCTTGGGCGGCCGATTTTATTTTTCTTCGTCAATCATCACAATTCACCTCTCTCAAGTCACGGTTGTCCAATATCAACTGCGACTTTACGCTGTCAAGCCAATGACTAGTATAATGCAAGACCTTGGCCTTCAGTCCTACATACAACTTCATTGTGTAAAGTTGTAAACATCTGTTGTAGCGGCAGAGTTGAAGTGCGTCTTCAAGACCTTTGGCCTTGTCCATTTCTCCGTGCGAATCGGTTAGTGCCACTGGTGTGTTATTTGGCGCGGGGTGCCCGTACTTGCAATCCTGGATGTGATAGTATCTGCTAATAACCTTTGTAGTTTTACTCTCTCCCTCAATCAACGATTTCTGGCTCGGTGTCGCACTTCCTCAACTCTCAAAACACTTCGTTCGGCGATCACTCTATCTGTGATTGTGCAGCTCCGACTGAGCGCCGCACTGTCAAGTGTCATCGCTTTGGACATATCTTCTTCAAGAAGCTGTGGCGCGGATATTTCCAGAGTATCCTCCTCTACCTCAGTCCCAAATCCCCACTCCTGATGGCAACAACTCAAAGGAACACCTTGGCTCGAGTACAGAGTCAGCCAAAAAAAAAAATAGTGTCTCCAGAGTTCAGTATGTTTCCCTCTATTCTCGCAGTCCCCGCAGACTTCCTTCAAGATCTCATTGAAGCTCGCTGGAATGCCGAAAAAGCACGCAATGAATGAGTTAATTGGTTTGGATCACCCATTGCAATAGTGTACCTGAAATTACTTAGCAAACAAATAAGTTACGAACATTATGCACAATAGCACTTGGGCGAGACCAATGTCATCTCGAATCTACAGATAATGCTTGTGATCGTGTATAATCAATACAACGATCAACCAACCACTTGAAGTCTCATGGAGAGCGACCTACAGATGCATCTATTACCCAGCCGAACTCGAGAAGGCAACCTAAAGTGATATGTGCTATTCAACCAAGCACATATGTCCCCTGCATCTCATTCCGTGGAGACACAAAAAATGAGCCTCTGCATACCAAAGCATGGATAAAGGTGAAAACAGTCGCCGAGTGCGCGGGACGAACTTACAGACATATATCATTTAACCGGTGGTTATGCATCTGCACTACGCTATGAAAGGGAAGATTGGCATCAAAATAAAATACAAGACAGAAAACTCACACAATATCATCTGCATCCCTGAATCACGGAATAAATGACGACTAGCATGATCGGAGAAGTGAGGACAGAGTATCCAACAGCAGCCGCGGATGTTGCACGGGGAATGTCTAGTGTTCCACCTGGGATGTGACGAAGAATGACTATGCCTGCGCAGCTGGAAGCAATTGTCGTGAAGTAACCGGCTGTGAGGAGGGCTAGGCATATCGGGGAGGTGATTGCTGGACGTGACGCAGCAAATGATATTGTGAGAGGGAGTACTAGCAACCCATTGACAATGGCCCCTCCCACTGCGCCAGCTTTGGCGGTAGAATGTATTGAGACATAAAACCCGCTCATGTGCGGTTGAAGAATGCCGTGTCCAACAATCACGCAACAGAATGTCCCTACAGCACCGAATCCAACGCACAAGGTGAGCACGATTATAACCTTGTGCAAAGAAAGGCCTGCGTCAGGTGGTCTGTCACCCGAACTGGAGGAAGCGCTATCGATTGGAGTAAATTCAGAGCCTGATCCATTCTGACTTTGAGTGTCCACGTTGTGATCTAGAGAGCTGGCGCGCTCCGCGGACATAGTGATTAGCTGATGTATCATATCGCAAGGGCACCTAATACGAAGGAACAACAGTCTTCCCTCGATTGCCTAGAGGAAATTAGCGAGGGTAAGGACCCATAATATTAATCCGAGAAGCTTTATATCCGTCAACAAAGGAATCCTACATTATCGGAAACCCAGCCACAAACCAACATAAGTAGTCACTAGTGACATGCCAATTTGCCAAAATGGACTCAGGTCCGAGCCATTTCCCAAGGACGCGGAATCGAGTGTGGCAGTTGATGCTGTATGACGTTCCGGCACTCCTTTTCATTATAGCTATTAGTTGGATCTGGGTCCATTCTATCGGTGCCGAATGGGTACCTGTGGCAGGATGCGTCTACAGGAACGCGAGAAATGCCCACAAGTACTAGTAATTACAACAGGCACAGACGCGGTGGGTTGTTGAACTTGGCCTGGGATCCAGATAGGTGAGCTGAACCCGACTTGACTCGGATTGATACGAGCGCCATGCGGCCCGTCGCCACGCGTTAAGGGTTAACATTCTAGCCCTGCCAGTTGCACTTCTACATCACAGGTTAACGGTCAGCGCTTCAGCTCCTCACCTCGAGGAAGATTGAACCGGCGGAAGGCGGTAATGAAAAGACCCCGTAAAGGGGCCCGGGTTAAGTACTATGTATTTCAAGGAACATATGAACAAGGTGGTTTCCTAGAAAAGTAGAAATAAGTTTGTCTGATCAAACAAAGATCAGATAATAAGCGCTACATTACTGTACATGTACATTGAATGCACACCCGTCCTACGGACTGACATTCGCGATCATGGTACAGGCCTAGGCAACTTGAAACAACGGCTACTTAATCGGTTGTTGGCTGGGCTAGCAGCTTCGAAGCCAAACTACTACATCTTACATACGTAAGCTGTATGTCACTAGTACTTCTATAGTCCCTCTCGTTTGCGCTGATAAGCTTGTTACATCAGGATTCAAATGGTCAGAATGAGGCCCTACTAGTACTCACGTTAACACCTCATGTCCGATCACTGAGTCCTCCAGATGCGGCTACGATCTCAAGAAGTACGATACATTCAGTAAGGTTGAGGTATTTCGTCCCCCCTTAAGGATTCCGGCGATTCCGTACAACTACTGGCCTCGAACCCATATAACCTGGGCAATGGGTATCCGCCCCATATTTCACTGGTAACGAGCGCGTCAACATGTCTCCGTCCAGCACAGAACAAACATTGCTTGTCCGATTAATGCAGCAGGGCTTCCAAATAAAATCTTCTCGCCAGCGAAGACTAGGGGCTCATCCGGTGTGCATTTCGTCGAAAAAAATATACCATACTCACTGTAGGTTTCCACAGGTTTTCGAATTTTCACTAACAGGCGGTCAAACCGTCTTGGTGTGGTTGCGACCTAGTTCCTCAGATTCCGATTGGAGTCGACAAGTCTTCGAGAGTGAGATAGGTCTCCTGCGATGGCTTTCCTTGCGCTCCTTGGCACCCGCGCCACGTCTTTTACACGTCCTACAAAATGATACTGGCAACCCTTGGGGCGCTTTCGTCACAGAGGGTATGACTGGTGAACCCATCAAGGACGTATATCCGAGTTTGTCTTCTTGGGCGAAGGTTTGACTCATAGTCTATTACTCCACTCAGCCTTGATAGTGTTCATAGGAAGAACTAGTGCGGTCATATGCGGATTTTGCGCTGAAGATGTTTGATCTTGATATCCCACAAACCATCGGCTCCATCTCTCCCAGGAGCTCCTTGGATGAGCTTGTTGTAATACCCAAGATTGGCAACGCCGGTCATACGGGTGCCTCTGTGGGGTTTTCTACTCTGCACAAATACCTCGAATACCTTGCCATGCTGAAGAGAAGGCGAGTATTCACTTTAGACACAGAGGAACAAGATAGGTTTCGGGCTCAAGCATCCATATCACAATTAATTGCGCACCTGCGGAGGCGCCTTCTTCAACTCGATGAACGATGTCTTCGCCGCGTGGTATTGGCACATGACGGGTTGGGAGATATGAATTTCATGGTCGATTCCACTGGAAAAATCACTGCTGTCTTGGACTGGTGGATGCACTCAACACTACCTGCTATCATCGCTGCGGATTATCCCCCCTGGCTCAGGTATGACGGAATCAACGATCCTCGATTTGCTGCTCCGAGCAAATCATGGCTAGAAACCCCGGAAGAAAGCACGAGACTGCGAGTAATATACCAGGAGGTGCGTTTCACTTTCATCTGTGATGGACGTATATTCACGCAGCTTCGAGTCAGGCTGTGAAAGTTAACAACCTTTACTACACAGCGCTGATGCAAGGCACTCAACTACGAGAGGCTGTGGGTTGGGTACTTGATATCGAGGATGATTCATGTTGCGCCAGAATGAAACAGTGGACGCTGAGTGCTTTTGGTCCCCCAATTACCAGCCCCTCAGCACTCGACGACAGTCGGTGCATCATTGCATAACTACAGGGTCTTTATATTTATCACCTGTGTTAGTGATCTCACATATCTCAGGCAGTTCTCCTTTGATGTCTCCTCGATACCCACATTACTTTCTCTTTTTTTGATTTTGATTTTAATATATTGTGCCTTGACCCAAGCATTGCGTACGACCAAGGACAATGCAAATCACAAATTGCGCCCCAATCTCATGAATGATCTAAGGAAACAGGGATACGTGATGCTCTCTGCGATAAATTAAGCGATTGCTACCGTCATTTAATGGTGGTGAGCATCGTGGTGTTCCACACCCTGGAAATCAAGTGCATAGACTGCAAATAATTAACATGGATTGGACAGTGAAAGGCTAAAATGCTCACCAGAGCCGCATTCGGGGCAACGGCGGTTTTTCTCTTTCGTGAGATTGAACCAGTGCAACTCGTGACTTTCAGCTGGCGAACCAGTGCATCCAATAATGCGAGACGTGTCCTAAAGTAATTGATTCTGTAAGGGCGGCACGATACATTGTTACCGTGCAAAGCGTACCAGTGAAAAGACTTTGACCGGGTCTTCGAGGGTGCCCACGCGACTCGAGTCAAGAGGCTCCAAGTCGAATGCATTAATACCCTGCATCTCACCGAGAAGCTCGAAGCGTTCGAGACCAGTTGCTTGTTGCTCGTCGGAAGGGATTTCACCGGGCTTACCACCTTCTCCGTAGATTGAAGGAGGGGCGGGACCCGAAAAACGAGGAGTGGTAGTGGAGAGGGCGCGAAAAGCGGTGGAAGGGGTCGACCTGCGCACGCTACGTGTGGCGACGGGGCGAACGGCACGAAGGGCGGCGCTGAGCATGATGTGCGGTAAGGTTGAGGTATGGGTTGATGTGTGACTTTGGAAAGACTGTGTCACGTGTGACGGCGTGACTGCTCCCCGTCTAGCTCCGACGGCCCTACATAATAGTACACATGTACCTCCGATGCAAGTATCTGTAGTGAAGACCGTATCTTCATTCTACATAAACCTCTTAGAAAGGGGTTATAGACTAGTCAAGTTGAATGACAAGCTAACTTAGTATTATGGTGGCCCTCTTCTAGGCTATATGGGCACTCGCCCGCGACACGAATTCAGCCTGGCCCAGCTTACGTGCGTCGTGCACGATAGCACGGTGCACTCCGTCCCACTTCCCGCGTCTCCGGAATTCAAATCGGTATCTTCAGTAGTGTGCTCAAGGGTTGATCAGTCTTGTAAGTTTTCAGAGATACTTAGTACTTACTTATTGCTGTAACCTTTATTTCCGACCCACTTTTATTACTTCAGAATTCGTCCTTTGTCTATTGCTCAGATCTCTGCAGGAGTCCTAGCTAGTAATACTTCATCTCATCAAGGGCTGGCGAGTTCCATGTCTCGGAGTTTACCTAGTGGCATTTTTGATCTTGGCAGCCCTGAATCTGTGCTCTCACGTTGCATCAACATCATAGCAAGCGCCTCTCATTGACATTGGTAAATTTTCTACACAAATCCATCCAAGACACTTTCCATAGTTTGTACCTGCCCGACTTAAAGAGATGCGGTATCATACTTGAAATCTGCAACATTTAGATTTGCAGATTCGGTTCCGTTCGAAGGAGCTTTCCCCAATAGGAAGTCGTTTACGAACAACAAGAGGCGCTAGAATTCATTTTATGCCGAGAACGCCAAATGAACTAACGATGCCGTTTACGCAGCCCAAGTAAAATATTAAATAACTTGCCATCTCCTTTTCCTCGACGCTCACTGGTGAGCCTCGTACTCCGCCTGCCATGTCCTCTGAACCCTCACCAGAGTCCACTACACTAGACATCCTCCGAGATTACAGCTATCCTCCCTCACCTTCTTCATCTCCGGATGCAACATTCCCTAGCAGATCGCCAAATTCTAACTCATGTCTCCAACCTCCAGACTCTAATTTTTCAGGAATCTCAGGTAGTTCATGCAGGTCATCGTCTATGCTGTTTACCACGGACAAAAGCCCGCGCCCTGATGAGACTAACGAATCCCCGTTTCGATGGAATTTAATTTCCGCGTCTGAATTGCACATGGAACCTGAAGAGAGCAGGCTGCCATCTAGCTGCAGCAGGGAGGAGAACGAGTCTGGATCCAGGACGCACATGTGGCAGGGTTGGAGAGTCGTTGTCTTTGGGTCATGTGAGTGCATGACGGGGTTCACTTTCATGATCCTGCCCTGACTTCAATATTGCAGGGTTTAATATTCTATTGCCGTTAATCCCTGTGACTGTGAGTAACAATTTTCATAAGTATTGATTACTTCAAATTGGGTTCACTGACCATCGATGCTGGTCAAAGTGGACTCTGAGCTTTGTGCTAGAGAAGCATCACGATATTATATTTATTTGTAAGTATAAACATTGTCATTGAAAACAGCCAAATGACTCTTTAACAGTGAGCGTCCTGTCCATGATTCCCCTCGTAAAGGTGTGACACTCGTTATTCTATCAGTCGACTGTGTCAGATCGTTGATTGGTTCTTTAGCTTCACGATCTTTCGACTCGTGAGCTGGCACTCCGTATTGGAGGGACAAAAGCAGGCTTGCTTAATGCAAGTATGGTACGTTTATTATTTTTAATTGGTGATTGAATACTCAACTTAGTTGTCCAGAGCAACACGTGGGTTTAGGCTCGTTGATCCTTCTCAGTAGTACTAACGTGTACCCCGTAGTGTCGAGTTGGTGATCGCGGTAAGCGTTGGGCGTGTATGCCTGAAAATTCGCTGAGGCGTCCCAGATAACTGCGCTCAGGAAATGCGAGCTAAGAGTCGTACAATCTTCACGTAAGTTCCACAAAATATGTTGGAAAATGGTCGGAATCGTCTGATACTCGCAGTAATCGGATCGATTTTGAGCAAACTGCGTACGTCATGCATTGCGCCATCAAATGATCGTCCTCATAGGCGCTCATTTAGTCCTTGTTCTCGGAATGTGCTTCTTTGCGGGTGGACTTCGCTTCTCTGAACAAGGTTTTGACCAGAGTGAGGTCATGCATGTGGTATCAATCCTGCGATAGCTAACAGATGGTCTTAGCCGCTACGCAGATACATTCGTCACTCTTAAGTATCAGCGTCGGGGCTCTGCTCCTCCCCGCTGCATACCACTTTGCAATCAGCGGCGGCAATGACTCTGGCTCCTATGAGCAGAAGAACGATATTTTGAAGATGAGCTATGGAGTAAGCATTGCTCTGACTTCGCTGTTATCCTAACTAATTTAACTATCGTAGGTCTCAATTATACTCATCTTTAGTATGACTTGTTCATTTGTATCGAGAAACGCTCACGAATGCACGCGGGCAGTTTATATCGCCTATCTCCTCTTCCAGTTCTGGTCACACAAACACCTTTACAAAGATATAAAACAGAAGAGCGACAAATTATCGGTCAAGATACCAGTCAATACGCGCTATCTCACCGAGAAGCTCTCTGCATCTATATCCCTGAGCGACAAGGCTGGTAGCGTACACGATCGTCCAACTTTGAGACCTCGACGTAGTTCAACAATGACCTCCTTTTTCCCTCCGTTGCACAAATTTACATACAGGAACTCGCCGTTGACTTCCTCCGAGGTCACGCTGACATCAAGCAGGGAAAATCTTGCAGAAACAACTGACAAGGGGTCTACTCGACATCATACAGCTCCGTTGGTCGAGGCGCCGTCACGACAAAGTGTGCAACCCGAAACCATCAGCGCCTTACAACCACCTTGGAGCCCAAAATCCATGGTTGATGCGGGTGCTCGCTGCGCCTCACCTGAGCCTATGACTACCTCAGAGAATTCAACACCACAGAGGTCGCCATCACCAGCGGAAAGCTTCACGGAGCCTAGGCTTAGCTGGATGGTTACTCTTCTGTTATTAACATTGGTCACTGTTGTAAGTAATTGAATCACCTCGAGTAAGTAAATACCCACCGACGCTTCCTGTAGACGGTGTTTATCATCGCTGAAGACCTTGTGGAATCCATGGATGGCATCTCAACGACGATTAGCAAGCAGTGGGTCGGTCTTATCTTACTCCCTGCGGTCAGCTCTATTGCAGGTACGCACAATGCTCCTGCTTGCTGATGCACTTTGACAAATGTACTTCGCAGAATGCGTGACTGCTGTCAATGTTTCTGTGAAGGACCAGCTGAATCTGAGCGTCAGTGTCGCTGTCGGGTCGTCAATAGTAAGCCTCTTTGACTTGTCTTCCATCATGAAACTCATGTTGTTGCAAGCAAACCACCCTATTGATTATTCCGTAAGTGCTTATCAAGTTTAACCCTCCGCTGATATCGAATCCTGGGTCAAGGTTCGTGGTCACCCTTGGATGGATCATAGACAGGCCACTGGCTTTGCTATTTGACCCGTTTGAGTCTGTGGTAAGCATTTTGAATCAATTGGTCTGGCACATCGCTGAGTATATCCCTAGGTTCTCTATATCTCTGGTATGTTGACATTTCTACACGAAACACCGTCGCGACACTGATCAATTTTCTATGCAGTACAAACCATGAGCTACGTGGTCGCAGATGGGAAATCAAACTGGCTGGAGGGTATAATCTTGATCTGTGAGGAGGTTCCATAACGCAAGTGGCTCGTCATGCTTAACGTCCCTGCAGGCTTGTACTTTATCATAGCCGTTTCTTTCTGGTTCTATCCTGGTGAGAACGACGCCTGCTTGACGCTTCAGATGACTGAGCTTTTTCCTCAGTCGGCTCGAACCTCCCAAGCGAACTTGCCATCTGTCGGTAATGACGATGCTTGCCTAGAACAGTTTCTACCGTAGGATTCTATTCGTCCTTCCACTCTTTGTAGACCGTTATCCATCGTTCACCTTGTCATTCATTACCGGCGTACTTCCATTCACTACCTTACTTCACTCCTCATACTATCTGTATTACAGTGTCTGCGACAATAGAATATCCAGTCGATGTACTTAGCTTAATACGTGCAGACCTCTAGTTGGATTGCACGATTGTAACTAGAATACTTAG
>PVYJ01001713.1:9221-27816 GCA_002995095.1 Rhizopogon sp. AM-2018a | reverse complement strand
CCCTATATTTGCACAGTCCTTACTAGTGTTGTTATATGTATAGTGCACATACCTGTCATACCGACCTCGTATGCACCCTTCAGAGTGCCATGTGTAGCCGTCCATCTACGAAAGGGTTGTACAGTGCTGCTTTCCTTGACAATATGCAATTCGGTGTTACAGGAGATTTAGTACTGTAACATATTATTGCTGGTCTTTCATGACCGTCATACATCTCAACGCACGTTAGCTCGGGTTATAAATGACCTTGGCCGACTGCCGGGTGTTCTAGGTACGCTACATCGTGTGCACGCCCGCAAGGCGTGCATGTTGACACCATGCAAATAAGTCATCTCTCACAATCAGTATCATCTTGCTGTGCCTTGCAGTCTGGATTGCTATAAAATATTTCCGTGAACTACAACGACTGTTTCACGCGTGAGCTCGTAATTGATGTGATTGTTTTTTCGTTGAAATTCCGTACGTGTTAGATTTTTATCATGGTATTTATTTACGTTCGGAAAGAATGTATAGGCAATCCAATATCATGTTGCCCCACTACTGGTGCTAGGATTCCGCCTTGCACTTGAAGTTCCTGCGGACCGACCAAGACCTGCTCGATATTGCGTGCATGTTGCGGATTCATTATGATGAATTCAGTATAAAAGGGAAATGCAGCCTGGGATGAAACTCGTGTTTCTGGACTCCAGTTTGAGGGAGTTTCCTACATCAAGTGTCACGCTGATTATGATTCTGGCATTTAGTGGTAAGTAGCAGGTCAAGAATATGTACATCCTCTGAATATCCAAGCTGCTCATGATCACAGATGCGTACGCTACATACTTAGCATGGCGTCCGAAGATCAGAGGTAGTATCGGTCACCTGTCAAACGAAATAAGGAAAGTTTTCTGTGAAAAGGTGGATCTCTTACCGATTTGACCCATACCAGGTTCTACGATCCAGACTTTCCTCCCGTCGCCTTCGCTTTGGCCCTCACCTTGTTCATTGTAATGATCAAGCCAAGCCTCGCGGAGGCCTTCATCCACAGCTCCAGTAACAACCTTAACCTTTGGGAACGCCTGCTGAAGAACAGTGACACCACCGTTGCGGGCAACGAGGAATGTTACGAAGATGATGTGATCTTGCTGGACTCCGTGATCCAATAACGTCCGGATAGCCATGAATGCCGCGGCAGCAGTGCCAATCTGACCATCTAGCAAAAATACCCATGTATCGACGGCTAGATGTCGCTCTCGTACGCATTTGGGAAGCATCACATGTAAGAGCAGTGGCTCTCCAGTTTTGGCATCAGATTGCACTAGAAGGGAGCCGATTGCGACGTCACTGAGAACTCGCTCTAGGCCCTTCGTTAAAGGTCCACCTCTGGACGAACTCGTTAGTATAGAAATTAGCTAGATTAGTAAGACGTACGAGCGTATGATCGAGATACCACAGACGTTCTTAGATGACTGTTAAAGATACAATACTACATCACTTCAGTGAATTACCGTACCTTGACATCAAGCTCCTTGCCAGTGCAATCTACGTTTGTTGGAGTCGTGATCGTCTTAGGTCGGTAAGGAAGATGTTCCATCGCTTTCTCAATCAAGAACGTTGCCAGTCGATCTACGAAGAATATAAAGTCCTGGCGGTTTGATTTTCCATCGCGAAGAACCGTATATATGCCCTTCAACCGGAGGTATAAGCAAACGACTCCCGTTGAGGACATGTGACAAACCTTCAACTGCGGTGTTTGTGGGAGCAATATTAGGTTGCTGGACACCGGGTTGCCGTCAGACAAGCAACACTCGATAGACTTAGAGGCCATGTTTCTCCGGAAGTGTGTTGCTCGCTCCGTCATTTGACGTCGAATGTGGGTAGTTATCAAGTCAATGGCAACAGAGTTATTCGACCCTGGAACAACCTGCAAACTATAGTACATCAAAGCAATTGAAACGAGATGTAAACTCACGATATCCGCGTAGCGGGCAGTTGGCAGAACGAAATTATCGAATGCAGGCTTGACATAACGAAGATATCTAGGCATGAGCGGTGGTTACAATGATGTACAGTCTCGCCAAATGAGAAGACATACTGGTCGATAACCCCGTCAACGCTTCTTCCGCGTTCTTTCACGTCCCGTTGTATTCTCCGGGCAAGCATCAAGTCCGAGTCGCATTGCACAAACACCTGTCTAACTTTTAGTCCTGGCTTACGGCTTGCCGGGTGATAGGTACCTTGAGGTCATATAAAGATCGTAATTCAGGATAATGCAAAGCATGTATCCCTTCCGCTAAAGACATATTTCTATCTCAGCATGCATGATAGGATGTGGACTAGTCACTGACTTATAATGATAGCCGCACCATACAGATACTTAACTTCATCTAACCGCTGATGTTCGGCAAACGAGTAAACGGGAATATTGCTCTGCCGACAACCCTTCAAGTCGGTAAGACACTATAAAGGAGATTAGTGAAACATTCGAACGTAAATGAACGTACGCACGGCAGTAAACATGGGCATGTCAATGGCTTCCGGGTGATCGAGGTCTATTCGATTTGCATGCGCCAGCGCAACTTCTTCTGGGGTAAGTCGCTTGTAAAAGCTGTCCTAAGCAGTGGGTACCGTGTCACATTCTGTCATCTGCCTGTTCATTTCTGCAGCACTGACCTGGGATAGGATAACAACGGTCGGTACTGAGCCCAACGAGCGAACGATTTGCCGAGCGACATGAGTCTGCCATCACTCAATTCGCGTCCCAGAGCTTCTTTCAACTTGCATTCTCACCTTCCCGCTCGCTGATCCGCCTGAATACGTCGTGACAAAGTGCAAGGCTGCACAAGATATAGTTGCTCACCAGCTATCCCGATCACAAACGCATCGCAAATAGGCAGTCCATCTTCTCCGTACCTGGTCGAAGTAGATGGTAGAAGTTAAATGAGGGCGCAAAGCTAGGACTTTACCAGGGAGGTCTTCCGTGAGATTTCAGGATCGTGTTCTTCTTCGCCTGTAATGATTCAGAAAAGTTCCGCTGGCTCTCATCATCGAAAAGCTCATGGGAGTCTTCTCCAAGCATCGCAGGGCCTCAGGACAAGTTGCAAAAGCCGGAAGACAGGCCACTTGAATGTATTTAAAGTCTTCGGCTATGATGCCCAGGCGTAATATATACGTGATGAAAGTTCCAGACCGAGGTGCATCCCATGTAATTCATTTTATTTAAGGCTACAACAACAATAAAAAACGCAGAAAAAACGCGTTCTTGCTACTACAACAAGTCCCATTAGTCCCATCTTCCTTCTTATTAGGCTCTGCCTAGGCGAGACTAGTAATTCAACATTACCTCAAGGCCTCATCTCCTTGCAATTTTAATTGTCGATAAGAAACTCTGCCACGATGTCGCGCATTACTTCCTCAGGAACCTTGTTCAAGTCTCCGCCTCCTATTAGTCTCTCGTAAAGGTCGCGATCTGTCACCCAGGTAGGTAATGGCGCAGCTGAGGATACATCAGGAACCGACTGCTTAACTCCACGACTACTCCTGCTGGTCAAGGTCGTATGACAAGAGTAGCAAAGGAAATTAGTCAGCGCAAGTGACGGTGGCAGTTCAGACGGAGTACTCGTGTCGAGGTTGTCTCTGCTCGAGGAGGGGAGGTGGGTCAAGTCTGCGACCAGCTTGTCATCTGAAAAAGATCGTATTGATATACGACCTTTCCACTCTTGGATACCAGACTGCATCGGCCTGAAAGGTCTTGTTTTAATGACCTGAATCCGATTGAAGTTGTTGTTAAGAAATCTCACCGCTGACACAACCTGCACAGCCCGCTCGGCGCGTCCTTTGGTTCCAGTTTTTCACAGGTTCGAGCGATCGTCGAAACAGTCGAGGGATAGTCCTTCTCAAGCCCAACTACAAAATCTACGGAGTAAATCAGCTACGTGTCTTGCACACTAGGATCTCTCACGCACCCTTGGTCAAGGCTGCTATTCCTAATATCGCACGCCTCTGTTTGTCACGACCAACAACGGCTATGTTGTTCCACCACGCATATACAGCACATTCTTTCGCAGTAACGTCTCCAAGAGGTCGGACGACCCTGAGTGCACCACTGAGCCTCGAACCAGAAGCAGTAACTGGTGCCCACTCCTCCTGAAGCTCCTCGTGGATCGCGTACCCTCCACCTTGAGATATAGATGATAAAAGAGAGATGGATAGCGACGTAAGGGATGTTCCAAAGAGCAAATGCGAGGAACCCCTGGAATAGGCGGTGTACAGGATAAGCACCCGGGTGAGATTCTGTATAGCGCTAGAAATTGCAGTCTGCGTAGGCAGTGATGATAAATATGACCGCAAAGCTTCAGCTGGCGTTAGACCCGTTAATTGGGAAGCGACACAAAGTCCTGAAACACATAGTCAGTATATTGAATGGATGCCTTGTTCCAGCTCTACCATCCGCAATCAGCCCTTCTTTGCCGAGTTCCAAAGAGATCTGTGGAATGCTGCTTGATCCAGAAACCGTAGTCCACCAGGAGTCATCGAATGCATCTTCTATTCGCAGAGGCACGAAATCAAACGATGGGTATCGCTGGATTACTGATCGAATATCCTCGGTTCTGTCTCGCATCTAGCGGCTCATGTGTGACTGTATCACTGTCGAAATTTATAACTGCGACTCACCCCAGCAAAAGCTCCGCATACCTCTACATAACAAATGCTACAGGATGGCCACACGCTGGCGTTCCGGGGATGATTAGTGCCACCTCTAGGTTTCCCCGAATCATCCAAAGGTGGTCGGCTGGAGAAATATGTATTGTACACAATATCCAGCAAGATCGAGGAGCCTAGGCCGCCAGATAATCCCAAGCATAAGTTTCCGGATGCCTTGAGTCTAGGTCGCTTCGAGGTGCCTGCGCTAGCGTTTACGGAAGGTTCCAGAGCTTTTCTAAATTTCAAGTCTATCATCGGAGTGAAGCATTCTCTTGCGAGAATCATAATCAGATTAAGGGTTTTGAGCTGAAAGTGAACAAAAGGCTCACTTGCAATAGACTGCATGGCGGATCACGATGTTACCCGGTTTTAACCTGCATTTAACGCAGACCTTTGATTTCCCAAACTTCAGACGGCCTGTCTAAGCGAATGAAAGACGCTCCCGTAGAGAAAGTAGAAACACTCACGAGGCATCAGGGCTTCCTCTTCTGCGGCTGGGTTTCCACAAGACGACATGAGTACGCAGATGCTCAAGGCCAAATGTCACCACGTATGATACTACAATATTACTGAAAAGATGATCAAATCTGAAAAATAGCCAAAATAGGAAGGGACTTACAATTGAATCTACTGTAGCACTGTGATCAACGTTACTCTGTCTTTCACTTCGTACAGTCCCTCTCACATATTGATGACACGGACGGTCTGGGCGAAGTTCAAGTCGTTATCACGCAGATAAATTCGATTTTCTTGTCTAACGCGATAATTATTGCATTACCTTTTCATGCCCGGACCTGAGCTCACAGATTGCGCTATTAGCCACTATTGAAGACACTTGCTAGAGGCACACAACAGGGTAGGAAATGTAAAAGTAATATTCTGAACAGAAAACTAGAAGCGCTCGTCTACTCCTAATTATAACGTTCCTGTTAAACAAGCCACGTACTTGCCATGTCACGAACGCAAGGTAAACTGACATCATCAGTAGACGCTAACCCTAACACCTTCCATAAAAGCAACTGCCAAAGGGATAAGGCGGAACGGAACAAGTAACTGCGATCCTTATCGCCAGACCATCACCTACCAGTACTGCTCCAGATCCTGCTTGAAATCAAACTCGTGTAATGGCAACCGAAGATTGCATCGTTTTCCGTCAGGGTAAGTACACGTCCTGGGTGAATGAATGATGCTGGTTACCAACTGTACTGTACCTAGGGATCAGCGGCGGCTTCGCTGGACTAGAAGTCGCCAAATTTGAGCACACTTTTGTCAGATCGGCGACAAACAATCTCTCTATCAGCTCTCAAACACGCCAGGATTACGAGCCAGTGCTATCCGCTTCAGTCGCACCCGTGATCATCTCCGATGATGCTGCCAGTGCCGCGATAGACCAGGTCATTAGCATCCTGGAGAAGATCTGGAACCCAATCAAGAAGGATCCTCTTGTAGGGCAAGGCGCCCCGCCGCTCAACTACTACAACACGGTTTATGGAATCTGTTTCATACGCGGTGGAGAACTGGTGTGGGCAAACTACCTTCCAGAAAGGGGGGTCCGTCCACCAAGCTTAGAGGAGACAGCAAATTTTGAGGAAGAGAGTCAGTTTAAGGTCGTGGTGGACACTCTTCAGAGCTTAGTACCAAGGTCGCAGGCAGCTTGAGCGGCGAAATTAAGATACGTCACCATACGCAAATCCTCATCGAGTGGAGATATATTAACGGACACAAATACCATGACTTGTACGCGGGTATATACTTAGGATACTAGGAGAAATAGATAAAGCTATATGCTAAGGAGAGTGGTATACTTTAGTAATTCTTGTCACTGCCAACACACAAATACATTATTCTTGACCTTCTGTTGTCATGTTCTCCCCTAGTGAACCAGAAGGCTTTCGCGTCTGGTCCTCCACATCTCTCATTTCCTCATCATGGTTGGGCTGCTGAACATCTGTGTCAGGGATTTTCGAAAGGAACAAGAACAAGATGACCGCCAAGCCAGCCCAAGGAATGAGCGACACGAAGCTCCAACGGACACCATCCCTGAAAGCATCACGGATGACTTGCTGGACCGTCGGCGGCAGACCTTCGAGGGATAGGATGGAGCTAAGGCCACCACTGCTGTACAGCACAGTGAGGATATCGAGGTCAGAGCCTGAGATGGTGCCGTGTTCTATCTGTCCTACAATGTAGGAGTTGACTTTGGCGTTCATGACGGTAGAGCACTGCGCTAGACCGGCGGTTCCACCGAGGGCGCGGAACTATGTAGGACAAATTAACTGAGTATTTGCACTGGGTTGGATGGTCAACACAACTCACGAAAAGCATTAGAGCGTTTGTTATAGCGATGTGGTCTGGCATCAAAAAGCGAGCTTGAACGACCAAAGGACCTCCTGTCAATCCAACCGCAAAACCTGCCATAGCCATGAAACTGGGTTTCAACGTTACCATTTGATTGCGGTCAATATATAACGAATATCTTACCCATCAACCAGGCCTTGCACGTTGTTCTGCATGCTCATCTGAATAAGACCCAAACTAACGGTCATGGTGATAGATCCAGCAACGAGGGGATAGATCGGCTGCAAGAATAGTCAGATATAGTTAAAAGCGAAAGAATGTAGTTCTTCACCTGTCTGAAACGCCTGATCAACCGCATGGACAGTAAACTACCGCCGCCCTATCGTGACAGTGAGAAATGAGTGATGTGATTGAGTGCGAATTCATACCATGCCAGGAGCAAAGTAGAGCAGTTGGACACCAGCTTGACCAGGAGGCAAGCCAGTGACCATGGTCATAAATATCGCGACAAAGTAGAACATAACAAACATGACGATTCCTGACACGAAGGAACCATACAGCAAGGCGGATATGTCATAGGAGCGGAAGAGCTCGAGAGGCAGCATGGGCTGCACCCGATAAAGTGCAGGTATGACAGGAGCTCTCTTCTGATGCTCCAAGATGGACTCCCAGAAGACGAAGGCCACAAAGACGACAGGACCAATAATCAAGGATATTATAACACGAGCAGTCTTCCAGTTGTCATTGGGACCCCAGTTCAGCGCAAGCAGGATGAGAATGCCTCCTAGAACGAACAGGAACGTTCCGATCCAGTCGATAATGGTTAGCCTAGCGATCCATGTCATGGACTTGGCCGCGTATGGAAGTTCCTCGATTGGTCGGGCACCCTTTACCCGTTTGCGAAGTAAAAAGAAACACAAGATCATGGCAATAACAGCACTTGGCAGGCTGTATTTCGCTAACATCAGAACTCCATTAAGTGAGAAGAGAATACCATACTTGATCGCGAACACCCAGCGAAAGTTGGCCGTAACAAGAAAACCACCGACGACGGGACCTATAGAGAAGCCTATGGAATACAAAACGAACATAGCAGTTTGCTGCACGTTATTCGTATCCAATGAGGATGAATCTGACAAGATGGTGCGGACAATCTGACCAGTAATCAGCATCTTCTTATTCGCAGCAAAGAGCAGTACTCTTACTGTGAGCAAACCAGCGGCTCCGATACCAGCGATTCCTCTCCCAACCAAAACCATTGTCATGTTGACAGCTCCCGTACTGATGGCACTACCAAAAAGGAAAAGTAGAAGAGACAATTGAAGCCCAAAATGACGGCCATAGATATCGGCAATAGATGCAAAGAACGGTAAGAAAACTGTTGAAGCTAATAAATACGAGGTGCCAATATAGCTAATAGCAGTACGGAAAAATCATTAAAATTACCATGTCACGATTCAGAGATGCATACCTTTGCAAGTTTAGGGCGTTAAATACAGACTATGAAGTGAGGTCAAGGAGAGGCAGATTGAAGGCTTCAGGGATACTTACTGCAATGCGAGTTTGCGCGGTGGCGACGACTGTACGGTCCCATAAGATGAGATGAGAGATAAAAGAAAGTCACAAATGTAACTCACTGGTGTAATCCAAAGTCTCAAGTACCACTGGGATGAGCAAAGCACCCATCAACTTCCAATCGAAGCTCTTCCAGAAACCAGCCTTCTTAGGTGGCACATCGTTAGAAGGTTGTGTAGCACTGGCAGTAGCTGTGGCAGAACTATGTGAGCGATCGAGATCATTACCTTCGCGCTCTGCATCCTTGCCCTTGAAATAGCGGAAGAGGTCCCTGGAAGGAGCCATGCAACTATATACAGTTGGAGTCTGAGATAAGGCAAGATTTCAAGACCTATGCGACTTGCATGCGACAAATTATAAACGTCGAGCACAGCACTGGCACTGGATTTGACACTTTCCATGAGAGGAATCAACGACATCGGCCGACCAGGGAGTACAGCAATCTCACCGGAAATTCAACCTAAAGTCGCACTGGTTGCACGTCAGATAGAAACTGCATTAACAAAACAAATATGTTATGTGGGGCGGAGCGAAACGGGATCTAGAATAGAAATGATCTCAGTCTATTGGACTCGGTAGTAGAGTTCTGTTTAGCGCATGACCAGGTCTACGCACGCCCTCTTAGTGACCTCAATTCGAAGTTGCGAACAAGTTCTGAGGTTTATGGCGTGCATACGCCGGCTTGAAAAGGCGTTTGGCGATGTCACTCTGCCAACCAACCTCTAATACAGGAGCAGCACGCACCAGCAGGCCGTGGTCAGACCGCTAGTCCGATGGTCACACGTCGGCCAAGGAAGATCTCCTCCAAGCATGTCGAACGGTGGCAATTTAACGTACTCTGTCTGAGTGCAAAACCCCAGCCCTCCATGCTTAGTAGTCGAGACCCTAAAACTGGTGATGATCATCTAGGGTGAACACTTGTGGGTACTATTTATCAAATAGTAAGTACAGTGAACGCCATGCGGTGAGGTAAGATAATGGTGGGATGATGTACAATCTCGAAGTCTTCACTGTGGCGAGTAACCTCAATGTGCAAATGTTCTGAGATTATTCACAGGGCGCCACGTGACTACTGCCCGCCACAACCACCCCAAATACAGAACACCTATCAGCACAAACCTTGATCGTCAACTTGTCGCCCTCTCTCAGCCTCTCTCCCTTTGTAGCCCTCTCGGTATGTTCGCTTTACCCCTTTAAGAGCCTTTAAGGGACGGAATCAATGGGCACAGTAACTTATACCTTATTACAGTTTATTTGCACAGCTATGCCGGACTGGATAATGTCGAACTCTGCAGGTTGAATTTGTAAGTAATTTGAATCTTCAGGACGCAGTCGAGCTCCTCGAGGTCTTGCATAGCTTGAAGGAGTAAGTTAAGCCGAGTTGCTCTGACGTCGAAGTTACGCAATTTTGGGGAACCGAAAAAGTTCGGACGAGTAACAGGGGAAGACTTTATCGGTGTTATGGTCGATCACCGAATTAGAGTGAATTCTGGTTAAACGGTATACTTATGCCCATGTTGTTAGGTAGCCCAGAATTTAGAATGCCATAACATGAGGAAACGAGGTCCTAGGCGGCTAGGCCATATAGGCATATTGCACTAAATATGTACGATCGTGATATGGGAGTAGCTGGAAAGGGACAAGAGAAGTGACTTCTTCGACCTCTCCAATGGAACACTGCCAGCTAGCTGCGAATTGCGACCATATGGCCCTCAGCCTCGCTTCAAGGGAGTAAGAAGAGGCTTTGATACCACCAAGTTCTCGAAGCTTCGGGTGTTCCGCTTCAGGACACAGCATTACAGCAAGGACTGAGAGGACATCATTCCGTCTCCATGTTCACCACCAAGGGTGCATGGAGGAGGTACCATGAAGAGGTACAATTATAATACAGCGTGTCAATATCTTATAGAATGAAGAAAATTCGTGTGCGCCATGAGATAGATATTAAGCCTTCCCCTCATCGTCGTATTGTTCGTGACTGCTCTTTTCGGGGTCAGATGCATGCTTACCGCTGCCATATGCGGTCAAACCAATGCGGTCGGCAATGGCGTTCTGGCGTTGTTGGTCCGCAGCGCCCAGACCTTCACGATCTCCAAACACATCATCCATCTCTTCCAAAGTGAGGCCCTTAGTCTCGGGTACGAAGAACATGATGAAGAAGCCGCCGATGAATGAGAAAGCCTGTATCAAAGATGAGACGTTGAAAGAACTAAATGAACGTAAAACTGACGCCGAAGAACACAAATGTTCCGAAGCCAATACGAGCTAGCATCGTTGGCGTTACTTGACCGACAATGAAATTATTCATCTAATTTCAAGTGATGGTCAGTACAAAGTGGCTTCACTATAAAGATAGCAAGAACGAACCCAGTTGGACGAGGCGGCAATAGAAATGCCTTTGCCACGAATACTCAGGGGCCAAATCTCAGCAACGAGGATCCAGCTACATGGACCCCAACTGTAACCAAAGGCGATGGAGAAGATCCAGACGAAAACGCAAGCCACCCAACCAGCAGTCGGATGTCTAGTAGATTATTTTAGTTGAAGTACGATGATAAAACAGTGTCAAGACGCACAATTGCCAACTGTTGTGGTACAACGCCGTCAGTACTGCAACAATGAGATGACACCTATTGTGTGAATGAAATGTTAGAATGAGTTTGCTTGCAAGAAAGTAATGCTAACCCGGCCATGATGAAAGCACCAGAGATCAAGACCGGCTTACGGCCGACCTTATCGATCCATATAACAGCAGGGATAGTTGCAAGGAACATACTGACAGGGTCACGTCAGTTACCCGCATGAATGTATGGGGGAAGGAGGCGTACACAATACCGACAACACCCGTGGCAAGAAGGCTAGTTGTGTTACCCGTCAAGCCCAAATCAGCGAAAATGCTGGGCGCATAGTACAAGATAGCGTTAACACCGGTCCATTGTTGGAAGAACATGACCCTGGAAAATCATTAGGTGGGTCCTATCGATACAAAAGAGCCAACTCACAATGAGCCGACAGTGACACGGTATAAAAGAGCTGGCAAAAACAATGTTAGTATTACAATTTTGATCGATCTCCATGCAAGAGCCTTACTGCGAGAAGTAAGAAGGCTCATATAGTCATAGAAACCGAGCTTGAAATTCGACTTGAAAGACCCATCCTGGAACTGAGGGAATTTCAAAGCATTTGTTTCTTTCTCAAAGAGATACTGGGCCCTGATCTCTCTGCAAAAGATTACAGCTCAAAATAATGAAGGCGCAAATGTATATGGAACCTACAAGAACTCAATTTGGACAAGGTCAGAATTCACTGGAAGGCGGCGAGCCCTACTAAGGACGACAAGAGCCTCCTCATCGCGACCTTGGTTGACGAGCCACCTGTACATAGTAAGGTTTGTCACTTGTTGTAAAGATAAATGGGGATTTACCTTGGGGAGAAAGGCATATAAAGGATACCGACACCGAGAGTGATGGCAGGTATGAGCTGCAGCGCCAATGGAATACGCCATGCAGCCTCACTCTGACCGCTTCCAATACCACCGATGTAGTTGGTCCCATAGTCTATCCAGAAGGAGATCATAATACCGAAGGCGATGGCAAGTTGCTGAAGAGCGACCAGACTGCCGCGGACTTCAGGAGGCGAAAGTTCGGCGCTGGTGAACCGTTACAAAATAACGTAAATGTGAAATACTATGACATACTTGTACAGAGGCACCGCCATACTGAGGGATCCGACACCAAGACCGGTAATAAAACGTCCTGAAAAGATAATCAGGAAACAAAACTTGGAGCAAACTCAGAAAGCATACCACCATATATCGACGATGCTTGGAATGCCGCAGTTTGGACGATAACACCGACACAGAATACACAGACAGCTGCGTAGATAAATTAGCCCCTTCCCTCGCAAGAAAGAAGTATACTAACCCAGCAGAATCGTGTATTTGCGGGAGATTTTGTCAGCCAAGTACCCAGTACACAGAACACCGGCCCAAGCTCCAAGTTCGAGGATAGACACGAGCCAACCCTTCGTCCCAGTATTGTCGACAGCGGATGCCATTCGCTGATCGAACGAATACATACTGAAATAAGTTTAAGGAATATTGATAACGAACATGGGGTGGTATGGGTACTCACCTCAAGACGCCGGAGAACACACCCTGGTTATATCCTTCATAGGGTTAGTCCATGAAGGGAAACAACATGGAAATGATCATACCATAGAGCAATCCACCCAGAGAAGCGAAGACTGCATTGGCGAAAATTCTGCGATTGTGAACAAGGCCAGCCTGTACCGAGTTGAGCATGCAGCACTGGACGCGATCATGCCAGACAAATTACCCATCCTGATTGACCCTGCAGCGCTTGACGATATTTTGCAGCGTAAGGGCTTGCTCCAGCGTCGCCTCCACCCATTGTGATTGATGAAGAATGATTGCTCACTCGACTGCATTACATATGTGAATCAGCTTTTATAGTCTCAGATCTGGTCCATCTCCGATTTGTGTCATTGATTTCTCATGCCACGGAAGAATCTCGATGGGGGAAAGCTCCGAGCTTTGCCGTCGAAATGGAGAACCTGTGCGGGGAGTGCGGGGAGTGCCATAATAGCCGCCCCGGGAAAAAGTCCGTGCTATGGATACCGTTCGGAGTTGGCGGAACAATATTGGTCAACAAATTAGCAACTTTCAATCATATAGGGATGATTGGAAACACTTGAATGTAGCGGTCCGCAGACACCGGGCATGTTTCCATGGGAAGCGGCCAACCCCTGTGAAAGCTACACAAAATGCGTGCATGCAGGAGCACATACCGCATGCAAATCGAAGTCATGTGTGCTCGTGCTGTCCTGTGCAGTTGTGGCATTGTGCTGTTCGTGACGAATTATTGATACGTGATTCTAAAAGGAGCACGCACTCCGTATACCGATAGTGGAGTCGTCAACGGTCCAGAGCTAATTGGTGCACACGGTATGAAGTGTTGATATATTAGAAGGCAAATTGAGCGACGGCACTTGGTTTCTTCGCAGTCATACTCTAATAAAGGTAAAATAACAGATCGATCAGGCTTATGCCGGTTACCTCGATGAAGTTATACTCAGTCAAAAAGATTCAACTGTTGCCCTGATTGATGAACGTGCAATAGTGTTCATCGATGAATTTATGGGGAAAAGCGGCTTTTGTGCTCTAATAGAATAACTGAGCCATTAGTAAGGGTAAAATAAGCGCGTTGAGCAAATTTTTGCATGTAGCCACGTATCTGACCAATGCGGCTTTGTGACTCTTCGTGAATATGACAGTCGACCAAATTCGACCAATTGTTGTAGTCGGAATCCTGTAAGTACAATGACACAGGCCTCCGAGTCAAGGCTGAAGCTATACCGTACTGGTGTACAGTAAGCATGTACATGTTGTAAGCACTAAGTGGCTGTGGCGGGCGCTGCGGGGATCTACTTGAACTTGACTTCGACGACAGTCGCCCATCGCATCTTGCTCTCACAATTCACCCGTCGAAATAATTATCGTCCAGTATGTGGCCAGGAAACTCGGACAATAATCAGACTGGTCGTGCTCCACCTCAGTAAGTGCTGAATATGCATCCTATCTGAGTCGAGGGGACTCCAGGCTGATTCTAATTTGTGATTGCACTACCAACTCGCTTCAGGTTCCCAAACCCGTATGTGATCCCTGACCATATCGGCGAACTTAGCTGATCTGCGATAATCCTTCAGCGGTGATTATGCTTCTTCTCCCAATCCACCTGGATACAACCCTACGTACCCGCCATCGTTCCCTCCACACGATTCCTCAGCACCCAGAGGGTAGGTAAACTGTACTCCGCATCCATCACCTGATCGGGCTCATCTTATCGAACAACAGCTTTGGACTCCCACCGCCGGTATCAAGAGATAACCATCCTGGACAGCACTATTCTCATCAGAATAGTGGCCACCCAGGTCAGTTTTCTGGCAATTTTGGACCCCCTCAAGGTCCTCCCACTCCGTACGCACCTCCTCCTGGTCCTCCATATGGTGCGCCACTTGGCGCTCCATACGGCGCACCTCCTGGGCCCCCTCTAGGCCGGCCAGCTCCTTCTTCACAGTACCCACCTCCCGCAGGTCCACCTGGAAATTATCCACCGCCACCTGGACCTCCTGGGGGCTATAGAGCACCTCCAGGTCCTCCAACGTATGTTTCCCATGAATCACGTTGATAAATATTTTAATATGCATCAGAATGGGAGGCGGGTACTCATACGCTCCTCCAAGTAAGTTACCTGAACCTACAGCGCTGGTCAAATGTAATCTTTGGAACAGGCGGACCCCCACCTAGGCCACCCAATCAACAGCAACTTTTTGGCCCTCAAGTTCAAGGCCCCAACCAGCAGATGCAGCAACCCTTTTTTCAGTATTCTCAGTGCAGCGGCAAGAAGAAAGCCTTATGTGTATGTCGTGTCCATGTAATGATACTGTCCGTTCATATCTAAGGACTATCCTCAAATCTAGATTGGGATCAATTACTCCGGTCAGCAAGGAGAACTGCGTGGCTGCATTAATGACGCAAAAAACATAAAGCGTTTCTTGATCAGTAAGTCTAGTTACTACGGAATGCGTGTAGTATATCACGGAATGTTTCCAGCTCAGTTCAGGTACAAGGAAGAGGACATGGTCATGCTCACTGACGATGCCCGGGACCCACGCCAAATTCCCACTCAGCAAAACATAGTGAGTAGACTGCCTACAGAGTTGCATTAATGCTAACCAAATGTGGTCGTAGCTGCGTGCAATGGAGTGGCTTGTTCGTGATGCGCGTCCCAATGACTCATTGTTCTTCCATTGTAGGCGGAGACGGTCAATCTGCACCTGTTTGTAACTCATACCAAAATAGATTCCGGTCACGGAGGACAGACCAAGGACCTCGACGGCGATGAAGAAGATGGATATGATGAAGGTGATGATTACTTATTGTTAATCCCACAAATGCATGTATTGACCCGTGTGCAATAGTCATCTACCCAGTCGATTTCAAACAGAACGGTCACATTGTCGATGATGTGCGTCTCCGTTCTATCCCGTGTCAAGCGACTTCCCCTAATCACCTGCTTTTAGGTGATGCACCAGATCATGGTCAAGCAGCTTCCTGCGGGCTGTCGTCTCACCGCTATATTTGATGTAAGTTTTCTCTTCGCCAAAAATCTCCAACGTTGTTCACATACTAAAATTATTACAGTCCTGCCACTCTGGGTCGGCTCTCGGTACGAAGCATTTATATTTCAGTGCTTTATGCTAAATATACTCGCATCATTTTTAGATCTCCCATACATTGTGAGTTACAAACACTCCCTTCCCTCATTTTGATCTCACTTTTGAGTCAGTATTCCACGGAGGGCAAGATCAAAGAGCCGAATCTCGCAGCGGAGGCCGGCCAGGGGTTATTGTCTGCTGTAACTTCATACGCTCGCGGTGACCTAGGCGGCATGTTCAACACCGTCACCGGATTAATTAAGACTGCCGGCGGAAATGGCCAGAAAGCAGACAAAATTTCGAAGGCTACAAGAACGAGCTCTGCCGACTGCGTTCGTGAACTATCGGATTTCCTTTACTCCACCTCATCTCCCTTTCATGTAGATTTCCTGGAGTGGTTGCAAAGATTCACAGACCAGCGCGGACACACAAGAAGCCGGGACAGCTACAGGCGCGATGAGCTATGTAAGTTTCTTACTTTGCACACCACATTTCAATTTCTTATGGGCCTTTCAAATCCAGGCCTTCATCAAGTCCCTCAGTGAGTAATTTTGGACCACCATTTTTGCTCCTAATTTATTACCCCTTCCGCAGGTGAAAACCCACAGCAAAGTTATCAACAGCTTCTCAATTCCCTCCGGTGAGTGCTTCATATTTCGGGATCAGTTGGCCGACTTCTGATAACTTGATTTGCAGTGCTATCTTGAGGTCAAAGTACAGCCAAAAACCACAGGTTTGTGCATATCTGCATGTGACGCTACTGCGCCCACTTCTGACTATTTCGGAACAGCTGTCTAGTTCTCATCCGATGGTCAGTCTCTTTTTCTGCGAGCTCCTCATTCTCTTACCCCCGCACAGGACACGAGCCTACTTTTCATTGCCTGAATGGTTCCAATCTCTCATGTATCATGATGTTTTGTAACTATGTAGAACGGGTTGTCTCATTTTCCCGAAAATGGGTCCCACCAATTCATGTTGCAGGATGGTTCGTTGCGAAGGAATATGAAGCTAATCGCGATTTTGCGATGCCTTGGACGTGCGAGTGCTATTCGCATACTAAATGAGCGTGTCAACTGAATGCCACCAATGCGTCAACGTTAACGCTAGCAACGTATGTGCCTCAGGCGCGTGGTGCCTTGCACCGAAGGAGTCTAGTCCGCCACCTGATGTCCATAGCTTTAACACTCCATGCGGGACATCGTCGGATCTTTCGTTCTGTCTGTAAGACTGTAACATGTACATAAGTATTATCTATAGTTATGCACGTGTAATAAAAAAAATCGTCCCGTCCAATGAAATTGCGTGTGCGCTACGTTCGCATGGGTGTAAAAGGAGATGAAAAACTACTAAGTCTAGGCTATTATTATGGTGCGAGGATCAGGATAACACATGTAACCAATGAACGACAGCAAACGAAACGTGTCAATGACACTTGACGCTGACGATGCGTGCATCTCCTGCGTGGCCAAACTTGATTCGAGGAGAGAACCGATCGGTTGCTTCGGGAGGGAAGTCAAGTATCTGTTGCTCAAGAGCTCCGGAAGAAGATCCTGCCTCAGATCCGTCCGCTGCTTCGAGCGGGAAGTCGACTGCGTAATAAGGCTCTGAATGGAAAGATCCTGCATCAAGCACTAGCGCTGAAAGTCTTCGGCCGTAACTCTGTGCAACCGATCGTATCAGCACACGTCCCATTTCCAATATATGACCACATACACAGCCGCTATCTAAGCCAAGGGACCAACGTTTGACATCCAGACCACGACCTGCTGCGTGGCCGTACACGACAGTCGATGGATAACAGGGAAGCTGAGCGAGATTCTCCTGGTTGCCTGTGAGTCGTGGTACGGATGCAAGCTCAGTCTCGGAATGGAAACCCGAGCACCGGCCCATGATTTCATTCCAGAGGTCGGAGAACGGCGTGCCCTTGCTATTGCTCCGTGAGACCTCGCCATTGCTCAGCACGCTCCTCATATTCTGAACGGCCAAAGGGTCTCGGTTTTGCGGAACCTTCGAGAGCAACGCGAACTCCTGCGCCTTGCGTAGAGCAGGGATGTCATCTTTGTAATTGACCGTGGATGGCCAGTGCGACAGCGGTTGCTTAGGATGCGTAGGTCTTCGGGTTGGATCGGCCGCGAGTAAACCAGCGTGAACGAAGAACACGTGGCCGGCAGGTGCATGAAGGACGAGAGGAAGAGATCTCAAGTACTTGTAATGTTCGTGAGACATGGCTCGCGCAACCTGGTAGTGCTGCGCTAAAGGCTTCCACCCTTTAGGGACCTTGCGTCCCCAGTCAGATTTCTTCAACCAGGAAGGCCACGGGTCGAACACAGTCACGTCACCCATCTCGACTGCGGCTTCATAATCAGACCAATGCTTGTCAACCTTCTCCAACCACGTTCTGCCTCCAGGTTGGGATAATATCCAGTCCATCCAAGAACGCCATTGAATGACATCCTGGTCATTGTTTCCGCGAACGCCCAGAACTTTGTTGGTCGCCATAAACGATAAAACTGCGAGCGAGTCGTTCACAGTCGCCTTGGTCACGAGATCGCCGAGGTGTATCAACGTATCCTTCCTTACGTCATAGGATATTTGGTTTAGCAAAGCACTGAAATAGAGATGAGCATCGGGACTGGTGTGTAAATTACTGAGCGCATACGTCAGGGAACTGTTCATGCCATGTAAGTCGCCCATCACAACTATTCTCCTATCCTTATCCTCTGACGTAGACAATCGGCTACCGTGTTCAGTAGAGAAAAGCTGACAACTCACTCGTTGGGAACTCCTTATCAGATAGCGT
>PVYJ01001704.1:73263-93142 GCA_002995095.1 Rhizopogon sp. AM-2018a | reverse complement strand
GTACAACATTCAAAGCTATCTTAAATATTGCTAATCCCGATGTGCCAACTGCTGCAGATTCACAGGCGAGCGCTTGATAATGGCATGGAAGAACAGTTATCTAATAGACCAGATGCAGTAAGTGAACATTCGTAATACGAAGCATGAGGATGTCGCAGTAATGCATTGCGTTTCTTAATTAATAATGCAAGTGAGAGAACGTCTAACTTGTCATGCATTTCGCGGGAGAATCCACATGAACTGAGGGCGAACTTCCTGTTTGTCATCACAAACACGCCGCCGCCTTCCAACAACAGTATATCCTTACGGTCTTTTGCACTCTGTTGTATTAGATTGAGCACTAAGATGAGCTTTGGTAAGCTAACACTGACCCGTCACCAAATTGCGCCTTTCTTTCTCCTCTTCATCTTCCGCTGGAAGTGAGGCATCCCGTATACTGATGAACCCTCCTGCTATGACAAATGATACACATGACCGAAAATGGCAAATGTTCTGCCGTCGGCTTGGTTTATGAGTATCTCGTGTTACTGCGATCTTGGCTCTGTTGCGGAATATGTGGCCTCAGCCAATAAAGTGTGCGGGTGAGATCGAGTGAAGGTTATCCGTAGTTTCATACTATGTATGCGCACAGGGATTCATCCTGCATCATCCACGAAGATACAAGTCACCGCTTCAGGGTGATCCGTCCACGATAAGTTAAGACAGATATGTCACAGGTAGTGAGAAACCATAAGATGAACTTTGTTTGAAGGTGAAGCATGCCTGACATCGAGCTATTGTGAAACATGCAGATGAAGATACCAGTGTATGTATGCTGTCCTAAAGCCAGGCTCGCGCAAACCACCTCACTTACGGTACCTGGATGCAGCCATGAGCGTTGTTCATGACGCACATGAGAGTAGAACTCACCAAAGCACACTCTTCCTGTTTCTTCTCATTTTACGCTGAAGTTGCAACATACCATACAACAATGCTTCGGCGGTTGGTGGGCACCCTGGTACGTAGATATCCACGGGCACAATACCTAGTCAGAGGGAGGTTAACTAAGCTTCCTTTGAACGCGGGGAACACTTACGATCACAACCCCGGACAACAGCGTATGAGTAGTGGTAATAGCCACCACCATTGGCGCAAGATCCCATGGACACTACCCATCTTGGCTCAGGCATTTGGTCGTAGACTTTACGAAGAGCAGGAGCCATTTTATTTGTGAGGGTACCAGCAACAATCATAACATCAGATTGACGCGGAGATGCACGGAAAACGACACCGAGACGATCCTGGTCATAGCGAGCAGCAGCCATGTGCATCATCTCGACAGCGCAACACGCAAGACCGAAAGTCATGGGCCATATTGAACCCTGACGTGCCCAGTTGACGACCTTGTCTAGTGTTGACAGGACGTATTCTATTACATGTACATTTCAAGCCTACTCAGTAGCAATTACAGTAGGTATACTCACCAGCCTTGTTCTGGGGCTGCTCGAGGCTTAGCTGGTTTGAGCCGCGCATCGCTAACGTTGTGATCGGCTCAGAGGGAGAGGTGGTCGACGTGGGTATAGTTTCGGGGGCTTGTGCGGACTTTGACGTGTGTACAGAACGAGCAGCTGCAGTGGAAATGCTAAGAAAGGGTTCCCAATAATTAACTGATGAAACATACCATAAATCCCGACCATGGGTCGAAGTGCTGCTGTCTTGCAGGCACTGGTAACTGTAGAAGGAACTCGTGAGTTGTGGAGGTATTATTTAAAACTTGTATTTACCTGGAGCTCTGAGAAGAGCGAGCGACATGATGGTCAGAGGGAAAAAGTTGAGCTCAACGATGTCCTCGATGATGCGGAACGAGCAGCGACAACAATGATCCCACGGTCGGAATGCTTACTTCAGCAAGTGTTGACCCCCCTTTGAGAGGCCGGATTCCATTTACGCGCTGCTGTCAGTCGATCACTTTGTACATGTACTTATATGTCTTGAAGTGGGAACAATCATCAATGTTGCAACGTTGATCACTGAGAACTTTCTTTTCATAGATTCTCTCAGCCTTGACACTGTCAGCGCCTTCTGCCACAGGGAGACCGGGTGCTCACCAAGTGCCAAGCTGTGTAGCCACCGAGTCCTATTCTGAGTGAGCAAGGTGATTCAAGCCTCGCTCTGTTTCTCACGAAGAAGCTGGCCACTTTGCCCAGCTACTTAAGTTACGGTTACGTGACATAGGGTCTCACTCTTACTCTTCAGCTCGATTTTCGTTGAGTTTTTTTCCACCTTCTTCCAGCGTGAGTACATTGTCGCATAATGCTGACCTTCCTCAAGTCTGCTGGTCTTCGCGTTTCGGTCGCGACTGCTGCAGAGTCAGCCAAAGTCGAGAGGCCAGATGAAGTTGCCACCACAGCTCTTTCTGAAACCGCCAACGCAGAGTCCGGGCCAGAGGCGTCTGCAACCGCAGAAGTCGCTTCCATCCATTCAGCCAACTCGTCCTCCTCCCTGAGTATCTCTCCCTCGAAATCCTCTAATACAGATGCCTATGGGGCGCCCTCGAACGCTGGCCATGCCACTTCCCAAGCACCCAGCCGCTCACACACGCCTGTGCAGTCGCTTTTAGTGCCTCCTAGCCCTGGTCAAGGACCTGTTGCAGAATCCACGAGCACACCTTCCCCCGAAGTGCAAGATGCGAACCCTTACCCCAATGCTAAGTCTGGGAAGGATCCTCGCCGCTTCTCTTTCCGTTCGTTTACCTTCTTGCGCCCCGAATCAAAGCTTAGCCAGCCGGAGCGCAAGCCTTCCCAGCACTCCGCATCCATTCACACACAGCCCCAGATGCTTTCTGAGGCGCGTGAAAAAGAGAAAAAAGCACGTGCGAGCAAGGCATTCACTGTACGCGCTCTGCAGTCCAAGATCTCTAATAAGCGTGCCAAGGACGCCGCAATGACGGTTCGTTCTGTCATTGTGGGTGACCATGAAGTAGTCGCGGATGCCAAAGGAAAGAAGTCAAAACCCATCTCCAAATCTGACCTAGCGCGTGTCAAAGCGCAGCTGCTAGAGCCAAAAACCGCCAGCAAAGTCTTCAACCATCTGCGTGTCATGTCTCCAAGAGATCAAGGCGCCAGTAGCACTGGGCCAATCCATGCAGTGTGTCTTGACTCAACGGACAAAGAGGCCCACGAGCAGTATTTCGCGCAGCTTGGCTCGGTTGCTACTTCATCAGTGGCGGCATTATCCGCTGCTCTAGCTGATGTTCACATTGTTGACCTTCTCGCTGCCCCTGACATGGGTTTCGGCGCACCAGCATCATCACCGGGGCTCTTCGCAGGTGCCGTTCCCAGTGCTGAAGCCATCCTTGAAGGCCTTCAGCAAATAACGCCGCAGTTACTTGCGTTTGGTTATGCGACGAGCAATGCGATTCTACCGGATCATAAGGGTGTCATTGTGCCCACAGATCGCATTTCTGTTCTAACGTGTGGGTATTTTTATTTATTTATAATGTCCGAGTCCTAACTGGTTGGTTGTTACTAGATTGGTGGGGTTTTGAAGTCTGCATGCCAGAGCCCACAATAAAGCTTCTCGATACAGTGGCCTCTCCAGGCACAACCTTGCTCAATTTGTTGACTGCATTGTCAATAATCAGCCCTGGAGTCCGAGAAGTATTGCCATTCATTCGCTATGTGGCTCAGTTTGTACAAACTGAGTGGCGCATGATCAAAGCAGTCGATAAGGGCAAGGGAGTCGTCTGCTGCGCTACCTGGTAGGTTATTCAAGGCATATCTAGCGATAACTTGATTTCTTATTGTGTATCACAGGATCGTGCCAGTGGCGATGGTTCCTCGTTCGTGGGATTTCCCTGATCCTCCCGCGACTATTGTGGTTAGTCCGGGTGCAAACCTTGCGCCCACTGCGTCGAGACCCGGCACAATTGCTACGTCGAAGCCTTCCATGGATGTGCCGCGTGCTTCGTCTGCATATACTGGCGAAACTGGCGAGGAAGAGGGACGACATGTGATATCAAACGAGCCTCCTGTTCTCCCAGAGCTGGTAGTAAGTTCTCCGGCGTCGAACGAAGGCAAACCTTCTATCGACCTTGAAGTCCGCAAACCCTCTGCGGATGTCCCTAGAGATGCAGATTCCCTTGCTCTTTAATGATTGTTTTCGCTGTCTTATCACGACCCATCACGATTCTCCCTGGTCTGTCGTCGCCGTCTGAATACCCGCATTCCATGTTTATATTTGCGCTTGGGAGATCCTCAGTCATTATCTGGACCTACCATACTCTCTTAAGTACTACACTCGTTACCTACATATTTGGCATTCGTTACATTCCTTCCACGACAGGACTACTATCTTACCCTCTCTGCAATCCATGCACTAAGTAATACCTCAGCACAGGTTGGACGTTATTGTTGGCACTTAGGGGAAAGTTTATCATAATGCGATCGTTTCGTTACATTCTTCCCACATATTGAGCACAGGTCTGTCTCCATGCATCTATATCCTACATCGAACGGCAACTGCGCATATCCCAGTGTTAGGCTATACATTCACACCCTACAATTGCGCTTGGATCGAAACCTGTTGGTCAGGCTCTGAAACAGAGTATAAGTGAGTAACGTGTTTGTCGTGTGAATAAACTAGATGACACACCGAGTGTAAATTCGGTAGTGAATGACTGCAGTTGCTTAGCGCCTGATTCGGGGATCTGGATGGTCATCATCTAGATGAGTTATGTCTGTCAGTTACTGGAAGATCTGAAGCAGGAGGAACGAACGCCGAGATTTTTCATAGAATCATCTACGACACTTCCACCTGCCAATGATTTATCAAAGGAAGATGTTATGGATGAATCAACCGGCCTACCTTGTTCCTCGACTTGTCGCTTGACGGTGTCGTAGTCTACGCCGTTGTTGAGAGTAATGATGAATTCTGATGATAGAGATAAGCCTCAGATTGGGCATTCTTTGGCTGGCATATAGTAGGCTACGCACTCTGCATTGTATGACGATCAAGTCGAGGTTGTTGTATAAGAAACGAATCAACGTTACAATCGACTGTGCTTATTACTTAAGTACCGGATCTCCTTAGAGGCGCAGCAGATCTAGCCGGCTCGCATAACCGAATGGCCCGACCCAGTGGCGCGAGTGGCGCTGGTGCCGTATGCGCTGGCGTAATAAATATGAAAAGGAAAGACGCGATCGGCATTTGAAATTTCGCTGAGTAAACGTGCTAGAGTAGCTTCAAGCGCTAACTTCGGAATGCATGAGACTGTTCTTTAGACTTGCATCTTCTCCGCAAATTAGACTACGATCCACGGTTCCATTTACCATGCCCGTAACGCGGTCAGCTACTCGGTCGGTTCCATCTACGCCAGTGGGAGGAAGCAACAAAACAACAGCGGCGGCGTCAGAAGTCAAGTCTGGCAAGCGGAAAGCTGTTGGCGAACTCACAGCACCCAAAAAGGCACCTCGCACAAAAAAGTCGTCGAACCCTTCCGACGTTGCGACACCGCTCACATCGGTCGCCTTCATTCCCCCACCTCCCCTGCAGAATACACTAGAGAAGGAAACTCTCGTTCCTGCGGTGTTGACATTCTCGTTTGAAGATGCGAAGGCGCATCTTATTCGCGCTGACCACCGCTTTGAAGATGTATTCGCAAAGCTCAGATGTAAGCCATTCGAGTTTCTTGAACAGGTCCATCCATTCCGGTGCGCATAATATATTTTGATTTGGCGAAATGAAGTGCTCATATATCTTATAGGGCATTGGTACAATCAATTCTGTGAGAATACGGTCCACCTTAAGTGAGGACACTGTACTGAGTGTGTTCATCTTCCAGTGGTCAGCAAATTTCATGGCTAGCAGCTCGGTCGATCAATCATAAGTTTATTCGTTTATATGACCCATCATTACCTGAAAAGGTAGCGGATTACTCGTAAGTCTAATTTCCAGGACCATGCCATGCCTGCCTGCATCAGTCTTTCCACGGCGTTTATGCTCATTATGCAGTGCATCAAAATCTCAAATAGATTCCTTCCCAACCCCTTATCAAGTTGCTAATACGGATGTTGTAACACTCAAGTCTGCTGGTCTCAGTACACGCAAAGCTGAGTATGGTCAGTATCTTTATCGATTTCAGTAGAAATCCGTATAAGCCTAAGCTGTGATTTCTTAGTAAAAGACCTCGCCACGCGATTTGCAGATGGGAGGCTTTCAACAGAAAAGCTGCTTGTTGCAGATGATGAAACACTTGCTGATATGCTGATAGAAGTGCGAGGGATCGGACGGGTATGTAGCTTATATGACTCATCGTTTTGCGCCCTATTAACGTCTCGCTTTGTTGTTGTGCAGTGGACTGGTGAGTATTATGTTGGATCTTGCCCAAGAATATTTCATAATTCCTACGCAGTTGATATGTTCGCCATTTTCTCTCTCCGCCGTCCAAATATCCTCCCAGTAGGTGACCTCGGTGTCCAGCGAGGAATGCTGCGTTGGTTCCTCTCGCGCCACTCGTCTAAACACCCGTTCACGCTTTCACCGCAAAAATTAAGCGGCGCCGAACACGACACTAACACAACGGAACAAGCAAATGCTAGCACAATTGGACCACCACCAACATCCGCACCAAAGATAACCGCTGACTCTCAACTGACAGATGCGGAAATAGATAATGATAAGTTGCCCGCAATTGGCTCATCGTCTCAATCACAGTCACAAACTCCCCCACAACCTGACCCCACGGATCAGTCCTCCGTCCCACCTGCGCCACTGCTGGCTACACCTTCTGTCGCTTCATTGATTTCTGCACTACCTGAACCGTTCACTCCTTCGATTAACAAGACGCTCGACACGGACCCGTTGAACACAGAACCTCTTCCAGACGGTCTGAGCGTTCCGATTCTGAAAGCAAGGCTTGAACGAAAGAAAATCAAGTATGTCGTCTTTAGCTTTTCCTTGCGGGCCTTTTCCTCACGCAAGCCCTTCGAAGAGGAGCGTTCCTCACGCCGAAGGAAATGGAGGATTTGACTGCGTCTTGGGCACCATATCGAAGTCTAGGTGTTTATTACATGTGGGCTTTAGCAGAAGAGAAGAACTAGGGTTCGCCTGTATTTGGACCTGTATATTTCAGTTTCTCTCTTTTCAGAGATTGTGGCCAAGCTGCACGACGTGCCAGTACAGACGCCGCCGGTCGTTTACATGGGAGGTCGTGGGACTCATCCGCCACGCGGGTGAGGGTACCAAGGACCCAGCCTACAGAGGACGAGGGCGCCAGACTCGTCCGCGCGACCTGCGTGTTGTGTATCACATTCCTTGATAATTCACAATAACATGTACATTACCTTTGACTACACTCGTTACCAACTGATCTGATGTTTGTTACCTCGATACGTCAAAGGCAAACGATAACCTTGGTCGAAGTCAAGGCGACGCTAACAAAGAGCCACTGACTTGGCTACTTGGCCGTGATGCACTGGGCTATGCCACAATTAGTGAGTTTTGAATCCACTCTATTCCTATTAGAACCCTCGTATCGTGAAATTCTACTATTCTATCACCTTTCCATGTTCTCCGACGACTACGAAACTCTGGTAGTATCTCGTGTCGCTGAGTCTCACATCTACCTCCTGCCTTCAGGCGGGAACATGAATCCTCCTCCCGTGATTGGGCTCCATCCATCTTCCCCGGCTCTTTCGTCAGCCCTGATGAGACTTGCAATGCTAGCTGTATGCCTGTGCCCCCTCCCCTTCTTCCCTTGAGCATTCGCAGGATTCGGTGAGCGGTACGCAATCGGCGTTTCTTCTTCATCGCTTAATGTCGAATCGCTCGCGAACTCTTCCATGCCCACCCCAAAGCCACCCCTCCTCCCCTCAAGGTCATACCGCTCGTACTTATCCGCTGCCCCGTTCGCATTCCCATTGCGTAGCTCTTCAGGCACAAAGAAGTAGAAGCACGCTGTCGCAAGACATGCTCCGCCCACGACGTCGATGAGATAATGATGACTCAGATACATGGTGCTCCAGTACAGCACCGCTGCATAACCCCAAGCCCACTTTGCGCAGCCCGGCCACAATGCGCTCAGGAAAAGCGCCTCGAGAGTGACCCAGGCTGCATGCAAGCTCGGAAATGCGCCAAATACGAGTGGGGAGCTTGCAAAGGTGCGTTTGTAGCCTTCACCGCCGAAGAGGTCGTCGATCCTTCCTAAACCACCTGCAGACCCTGGTGTCCCGTACGCGGCGGGAGTAAGCCCGTATATGATCTCGTACCAGGGGGCTGCGCAGGGGAGGACGATCTGGGTGAATACGCCGATGCAGTTCTGGTATCCGAATGCCTGGGCGAAAACACGCAGGGCGGGGGGGCGGAAGAGCCAAAGGAATGCAGCGAGAATAAGCGGGAAGGTATAGTGGATAACTCCGTAGGGAAGCCAAGCGATGATGTCGAGAATGGGGTGGGTGAAGCGCGTCAGGATATCGCTGATGTTCGCGCCGTACAGTACGGACTCGAGTGTGGGCAAGAGGATGACGTGGACGGCTGGTCGATAGTCTGCGGACAAAAACTGATTTGAATAAAACATGATCACCCAGGAGAAAACGGGAGTTGCGGGAACGAAAAACTGGGAGGTGAAGGGGATGAGGAGAGCGATTGCATACAGAACAGGAATGGCGAGTTTATATGGAAATGGTGGGACTTCCATGAGGGTAAGCCAAAACAGAGCAGAGAGTAGATGCAGGACGTATATCAAGTCTTTGAAGGTGAATGTATGAGCGCGAAGCTTGGAGATTGTATCGGCAGGTGAGAGTGATTTATCGAGTCTGTTAACTGCAGCTATGAGTGCATTGACTGTGGTACGCAAGGGACCAGCGAGCTGTATTCCAGGTAGCATCGTAGCATTCGTAGAAAGATGGAGAACTCGTAAAAAAGAAAGTCGGATGGCCTGCAGATATGGACTCGTAAAGTTGTAATTCTACTACATCAGAATAAATGCGCACCTGAGGGAGATGTTGGGTATCAGCGTACAGCTTGTGTCGACCTGGTATATCTTCTAATTCTTAAGTACTTGCCTATGGCTACGCGGGTGAAACGAACCGGGGCGTGGGAACTTATGTTGCGGTTTATGTGTAATCAAATTGTCAATCTCGAGCTTCAGGATACAAGCACCGGTCACAGCGCGGTAGAAACGTCTATAAAGTGCAAGTATAGCAAGATATGAACCCCTTCCACGGCACGAAAAAAACAATAGAGGTGCGTGTGTTTGGGCTTGGACATGCATGCTCTCATTCCGAGCGAGGATAATTGATTCTTACGATAAAGGCATAGATGCGCCCGTAAGACATGACCCACGAAACCTATATACGTTCGTCTCTGCTGAATGAATCTGTGACCAAAAGGTTCTGTAGTCAAGTTGCGTATTAGCAAACTCAGATGTCGAGATACTGAAATCTACCTCGGGTGCAAAGGGCCACCGATCGAAGGCGTGAACGACAGCAGCCCAGTCCTCCACGTCCAACTTCCTGATGATCTTCATCATGTCGGCCCTCTGCTCGGCCGGAACATCATCGCTCGTGAGGTAGGACTTGAGGACATCCGCTCCAGGTGCTAGATGACTAAAGAAAGGTTAATGAGTGTTTCCTGAAAAACGAACAATGAGCATACCCAATGGCGTTTTTCAAAGGGGTCGACTTCAGCACGAAGAGTTTCCGTAGGCAGTAATCCCATTTGTCCAGCATGTCTGTTTGAATGATCTGCGCACAGCATCAGTCACGTAAACGTACAAGAACCCCCCCAAGTACCTGATGTTCTAATGGTCTTAGTGTACCTCCTACGAACGGGGTACCTCTGCGCCTGTTTTCAGTCTTTGAGGAGTATGCAGGTTTGGTCCCCGCAGGGTAAAAGTGGTCATCATACGGTAAAAGTAGCTGTGGGTCAATGGAGAGATTGAATTCAGAAACAGCCTGTGCGATGACGCTCAATTTGCACCGAGCAAGAACCTCAGTGGAGGCCGAAATACGCTGTTAATTGTGTTAGATAAGAAGAGTTATCCTGCGGAATAAAAATCCTACATCCCACACCCACTCATGCATCAAATAACTCATTGGAACACGACCATATTTAAACAACCAGGAGTGTTCTGGTGCACAACGGAGCAGTTGTGCTATGAGCTGTTCGCCCAGGACATCCATAGGAAGGTGCGAAATGAAGTGTAGATACGGGTTTGACTGACTCCAGGGAGTAGTTTCCACATCATCTAAGAAACCTTGGACCTCTAGTTGATGATAGGTGTCCCATAAAAAGCCATTCATTGGCAAAACTTGTACCCGAGGGTCCACTTCTTGTAGCGGCTACCGAATACTGTCAGCTTGATCAAAATTTGATGAGGTGCATTGCGCACGTTCAGGAAGTTGAGGTAATGTTCTGTATCTTCGAGCACAATAATTTTCCGGATTCGTTCCTTTGGCAACTGCATCAAAGCACGAGTTAGTGCACCAGGTCCTTTGTGGGATCTGTAAGCACTAATAGATCGAGTTTAGAATATCGGTATCCTCACCGGGATACGCTTCTATAATAACTTTATCCCTTGAACCATTCGGAACGAACGAATCTGCGACTAGTGCTGCCGTCTCGGGATTAGCTAGGGAAATACGACCCTTCAACGCTATGCCGGAAATGGGAAAGTAGTCTATCCATTGCGAAAGCGGGGGCAAGTCGAGCCTGTTGTCCGGGAGTGATACTTTACCTCTTTTGCGCCTGCGATCAACTTTCGGAGTCAAGGCGCTTTGGGATTCAGCTTGAGGCTTGATTTCCTCAATGTCTTGAATATTCTTGGCAAGTCCGCGTTTCCTTTCCTGTGTCGTGAGGGTATTCGCGATGATATCCTCCGGAATGTTCTTAGTCCTGTAAGAACATCTGATGCTTGTAGAGAATGTCCTCCGAAGGAGGAACGGAAAAGACATTGCATGATGACTAAGCGACACGAAAACGCGTCTAGTAACTGTGTGACCGTGACTTCGAGAATGCTGCCTGAGTTCCCCTGAATCCCTTTATTCAATACATGTGGCGTTCTAGCATCTATGATCTATGTAAGGATATCTTCCCGTTCGATTTCCCCAATGACAAGTGTTGATATATTTAACGGTGTTCAAGAAATAGATACATAGCTTCCAACCGTGTAATGACGGTCGTCTTTTATAGGGCGGTGTGCGATAAATGGCTGCCATAATTTGCGCGAGTACCGTCGTTGATTCAATTTAACACGCAATGCTGAAGTTACTTCCTCAGGTTATTTCTGTGGCGATCGTAATCATTATGTTTGCTGCCCCGAAAGTAAGTAGGTTCCTGCGCTACACATTCTCCTGTCATGACTGATCAGGCTGGGGAAGATATCGTACGACGAGATGTCATGGACATGTGCGCGACCATTCAATTATAATGGTCTGATGAAGTAAACGCCATGGGAGGCCACAACTTGTTCTCGACACTATGTTGGCATCCCGTCTGCATCGGAGTGACCAGGAGGAAATTGGGGGACATTACTGATATCTCTGTCGACTCGGACATTTCGTCCAGTCGGATTCGAACTTCACTAAAGACTTAATTAATTATCCTACAATCACAGAATACTCTTCAGAACGTACTATAACAACATTAAAGATAAATCAAGGGCCACCGAACTGGAGGAGGCTGTCTTGAAGCATGTTCATCTGCTGCTGCATCTGGTCGCCATGCTCAACTTCCTCTCTGTCCTCCTCTGCCCTTTTCTTCACTTCCTCGAGCGAAAGTGTCTTTGGGTCCGCCTCTTTCCAGTACTTCTCACGGGACAGAAGTATCCCCTGACGTTCTCGCAGGAGACGCTCAAGATCCCCCAACGTCACCCAACCATGCCGGGAGTTATGCAACCATATAGACCCCGCAAGAGAGACGTTTTGCAGAGAGGGACATAATTTGTGCCACTTTGACGCGAGGTTGGCGGTGAAAACTTTATCGTGAAGCGCATCGGTTTTATTTCGCGACATCAGTGTCAGTGACCTGATGCACTTAAAGCCAGAGAGGACATCAGGAAAGGCATTGAGGAGCTCCTGTGTAGATGATTTGAGTGAATGTTGCAAGAAGGTAAGAGATTGCGCACCTGGGTGATTGCTCCATGACTTGAACAAAATGTAAATGAATCCAACGTGGGCAAATTGTTTGGAATCGTCATCAAGGCCGCAAGTGCATCCTGTGTGTTACTCAGGTAGGTGATGATCTGTAGGGCGGTCAATGGACCGGTGGAATAGGAAAGGATGTTCGATGCAGTATTGAGGATGTCGTCTTTGAAGAGTTCATCCTGGACTAAGCATATTTCCACTTCCTTGATTTTACGATTTGGGACCACCGCGGCCAATATCAAAGGGGAGGAAGAGACCCTTGTAAGCTTTGGGAGAATGTCGCAAGGTAGAATCGTGTTCCGTGCGAATCTGCCGCCAAACATTGCATTCTGCAGCTCCGTCTGCTCTGACATCCATTTAATGAAGTCACAATCCCAAGCGAGTGTTGTAGTCAAAGAACGAAGTCGAAAAGAACATCCATGGAGATATTTTGCGTAGTGGCCGTCGAGGAGAAGAGTGAGGTCCATGAGAGAAGAAGCGTTTAATAAGGCGCGACGAAGTAGGTTGAAATAATTGGAGAGGACGTCATAAAGTCGAGTAGCATCAGACAAAATTAGCGTACGAGTGCAAGAAGCTAGATGCGGATATGATGCGAGGCATCTGAGGCACGGTATAACCATGTTCTCGGTAGGCTCGATATTTCTGTATATCATACGCTGGGAAACGCTGCGGAAAGTTGGATTGACAACTGCTGTGTTGACCAAATCTGCATTTCGCAAATATGCAAGTATGTGATGTATGAGTTCTGGGGGTACGGAGATGCCTATGATACGTCAGAAACTGTTAGACAAGATTTGAGTCTGTTTAGTAGAGTCTGCTAGACGTACCGCTGTGTGAACCACTGGTAGCCTGAGATCCATCCTGAGATTGGACACTATGACTAGGACGAAGCGCCGGAGAGTCCCTCTCCGTATGGCCTACATTATGCATAGCAAATGGCTTGTTTTGCATGCCTGAAGGAGTGAGGCCTAGCGAAGAATCATCCAAAAACATCAGCCGTATCGATGACCATAAATATCCAATTCGGTATGCGCGTACGTAAACCAACGACCGGATGGGATGAACATGACATAAGAGTGTAACTTCAGTCCGCAACCATTTTCTGCGACGACGTATGGCCATCTCTCCACGACGCTCCAGAAGACGCTTCTCTTCTGCGTCAATTGGTTCAACTTGGAATGCACAGTTGTCACCGATATCTACACCAATTTCCCGCAGTCGCCGCAGGAGGTCCTCCTCCGTCGACTTTGACGATGATGCCATTCACAGTTCTGATATAAAAGAACAAAACTCAAGACATGCACTGCTAGGGGACCGTAGCCGTGACTCAGAGAGGATGCTAGATCCTGAGCTGGAAGTCCATCCGTTGACCTATGCATCACTCCCTCCGACTCCTATCCTACCATCTCCGCCTGCCTCTCCCCCTCCAATAGTCCGAAGTCAAGAGCTAGAGCAAAACCAGCCGCTATTTTCTCTATGGGATTACCTATGGGAAGAACTTCTTGCGACCGACTTTGATTCCCATCAGGAGTTGAAATGGGAGAGAGTGAGTAATTTCTTGAGTATTCCTCTAGCAACGGAAAAAGTGCGTATCCCGAGTTTCTTTGAGTGCCACAACGATGCTCAATGGGTGCAGATCATTGGCTTTGGCTTCATACTTTGTTTAGACTCATTCCTCTATACATTTACCATACTGCCCATCCGGTTCACGCTAGCGGTCATCCGGTTGTTTCTGAATTTCTTCACCCTCTCCAAATCGCCTCTCCCACCATCACAGAAAGCTGACATCCTTCGAATGATGCTTCTCGTGATCTCTATCATGGTGTTAATTCCACTCACGGACGCCAGTAAGATCTATCACTCCATACGTGGACAAGATACTATAAAACTATATGTAATATTCAACGCATTGGAGGTATGCAAATACTGTGCTTCCGTCAATATGGCAGTTTTTTTATGTACTTGTAGATCGCGGACCGCTTGTGCGCTTCAATTGGGCAGGATATCCTTGATTGCCTATTCTCTCGCTCAACGCTCGAAGTACTTTCTCGCAGAGTGCCTTTCACATCCAATACGCTTCGTCCATTCGCATTTTTCGGGCTCGCAATCCTCTACGTTGGTCAGTCTCCTTGATAAGGCCTTCTATCGTGTTCTTGACCTTGACCTGTACCTCCAGTCTCCCACGCACTGGTGATGATTTATCAATTGCTGTCTCTCAATGTGGCCGTCAATTCCTATGACCATGCCCTCCTGACTCTTCTCGTCTCGAATCAGTTTGTCGAGATCAAAGGGAGTGTTTTCAAGAAGTTTGAAAAAGACAATCTGTTTCAGATCACATGCGCAGATATCGTGGAACGGTTCTCACTCTCACTCATGCTGCTCATTGTTGCGTTTCGTAATCTCATCGAGCTGAGCGGATCTGAATTCGATTTCACGGGGGGATTTGTTCTTCCGAAGAGCTTTGGCTGGCTCATAGGCAACAATGTCATATGGACAATATCCTATGTAGGTTGCTGACATACTGCCTTTGGATTCCGCTTACATAGTTCGATCAGCCTGTGGTGACAGTGATGGCATCTGAGATACTCGTGGACTGGCTGAAGCATGCATTTATCACGAAGTTTAATCACATACGGCCATCTGTGTATGAACGATACACAGATGTGCTCTGCCGTGATTTAGCTAGTGGCAGTGCTATGGGACGCTTGGGTGTTCGAAAGGTTTGATGATTGGTTTTTGACTGATGATTTTGTTCGCTGACAGAATGTAGCATAGCTATGTTGACCAATCACCATTAGTGGCTCGGCGACTTGGCTTTGCCTCACTTCCGCTTGTACTTGTCGTTATTCTAGTTGGCCTACAATCCTTGACTCTTTTCTTCTCTCTTCGCTTTGACGACGAGTGGGGTTGGGATGCCCTCTTGAACATGTCTCATGCCGAGGTCGTGCATTTGCTCAAGTGGGCGGTGATGGGGGTGGCATTTTGGTTATGGTAGGCTCCAAGTCGATTAATTGCTTCGGAGTCTAACTACCCTGTCTAGTTTTCTCGCTTTGAAAATTCTGCTGGGCGTGAATCTCATATCATACGCATCGCGCCGCCGAGCGGGCATGGAAGCTCGTGCTGTCGCGGACACCATAAACGACTTTGGGCGAGATCCAATAGGGGAAGGTAAGGAGGAACGCGAGTACAATAAACAGCTCAAGAAAATGGTGGATGATTGGAGAGACGATGCCTCACGAGTCGGTGAGATGGGTGAGGGGCGTACACGTAGTGGACAAGGTGGTGACAAGAAGCGGGTACCGCTGGAAGAGTTGACTCGATTTACAATGGTTAAGCGTATTTGGTGATAGGAGCTTGCAATGGCAAAATTAACGTTTGCAGAATTCTGCAAACTCCATAATAATTCACCGAAAATTAGGTCCTTTCCCCGTCATTCACCAACATACATGCTCCGTTCATGCTGATGCATAAGTCAATTTCCTTTGCATAGATCATATACATATACATCATATACATAGATTTTAAAACATACACAAGTAACACTACTAGTAGTCAGACCATTAGAAGGGAGACAGTCCTTCCTTAACACAATGCCAAATCGCACATTACAATCACCGATATTCCACTTGCTGCGACCAATCAGAACCAACCTCTGGAACGATGCCTGATGGATTCCCCGCCTCGAGAATGCGGCGGTATGCGGAATCCGCACGTGCATCGAGAGGCCGACCTTGTGCAATAGCAATATGAATCCAGTAGCTAAGTGTCTTCTGGAACTGCCGTTGATCATTCATGTCGAACCGGATCGGTCGTAGATGCTCTGGCAAGCGCTCGCTGTGGAGGGGAGCGACAGGATAGCGATTGATCATGGCACGGATAGCGCGCGGATCCTGCTCCTTCAAAAAATCGCGGTAATCGGTGTGGGGCCAGTACGATTGTCCATGGTCTGGAGCAGCAGCGGACGGAATGGCCATCTGCGACGGAACACGGCGCAGATTGGCACGTGAGCTATGCGCAGAGCGCGAGATCATTGGACGCGGTGACGGGGTGGTAGGGATAGGAGGAGCTGGGCTGTACGATGGCCTAGTTTGCGACTTGGCACGAACACGTTCCGCCTGTCTGCTGCTACCCAAAATAGGTGCCTTGTCGTGACCCGTATTCAATATGTTTTGCATGGCTTGAGCAGCGGTTGCTTCACGCCTCTGCTGTCTGCCAGAAAGGGTGGGGTACGCGGTGGCTGTAGGACGAGAGAAGCATGCCACTGAAGGGGAACGGTGCATGGTTCGTTCCCTGCCTGCGGTGACCTGAGCGGTTGTATTGTAAGCTTGGGGCAGAATTCCACTGTGGGAGTTCAGTGAATTCGTCCTCAAGGGGCTACGTGAGGGGCGTGGAGGTGGCCCGGGGGGGTTGGGAAACTGGTCTAATAAGTCACTGTGTGTGTCGGGGTATACACGATTTGGTTGGTCGTCGGAGATATCATTATACATTTCCTTGTAGTGGATGTTAAGTATCCCTGGAGCTTGCTCGATGTACACAATGTCGGAAGTTTTAAGAGGGCTCTTGCCACGATAAACGGGTTTGAGAGGATCGACATCACTCTCGCGTGCCTTGGTCCTTGAAGACAGTCCATAGGGCATCGATTTAGAGTGCTTCAGTGATGGAGCCACGGGCTCGTTATTGGACCTGAGGAAATTTAATTACTATTATGGCGATTGACATAAGGTTCAGCTTACTTTTGGAATAATTTGAAGATCGACATGGCAGAGAAATGAATTAAATGAATAGAGTTGCAAGGGGTGTGATGGTCAACTGGCAGCTTTGGACGTACACTTTTTATCTGTTGGACGACTGTGACAAAACATCGAGTCCACACATCCACAACCTGAAAGCAATTCTTCTAAGGTCCACAAGCGATGCAAGTGTGAATGCGTCTCTAGTGGATGCTTTGATTACTCACTTAGAACTAAGGGCATTGATTTTGACCAATTTGTATTACAATGGGCAAGTTATGCAGGCCCATGCAGAGCATGAGGCCCGTGGAACACACCACAGGGACTCACTACCATTTTGAGAAAGCTGACGGCTCCAGCGAATGTGCACTAAGGCTTGGTGGTAATAACGAACATCATGCTGATTACCATGAGACATGAGGATTTGGCACGACGTGTGCAGAGAGACCTGATAGGGGGGGAAATAGCTTTTTTCCTTCGATTGCTGTGGTACGGCAAGATAGACGACCGAGTTCTGTACATCCACAAGCAAGTCATCGCCAAAATTGGACTCGTTGGGCGCATGCGAACTGCCACCCACTGTTTCGTAGTAGTCATATCAGATGACAGACACTAGTTGGAGGTCGCGAATGCCAATTTGCAAACCAAACTTGCATAGTCAGTGGTTTTGGGGCTGTACCATGTGTCTTATGCAATACTGGGAACGGTGATCTTGAGACCTTTTGGCACTACACTGGCAGGACGCACTGGCGGCCACCGCCTGTACAGAAGGAATGACTGCGCCGCGGGAAGCCAAGGCAAACATTACCTAAGCGATGACGTTATTGCACCGGCTGCGACCGCGGAATTATTTAGACAATTCACGCAAGTTGCTTACTTGGGAATTGCCGCCTGGCGTCGGCATTTAACCTTGCTTGCTGGTAAGGATCGCAAGAGTCCTCTTTGATCAAAGGTATCAATTTTCATTCGAGGTTCTTATGTGGAAGATTCTAGGCATGGAGCGCGCACGCACTCGTGCTGTTAGCAAGCACTGCAGAAACCATAATCATCGCCTTCTGGTTTATTCTGCGTATGACACAGTAAGAGAGCGACCTCTGTCACTTCTTGAAGAAAAAGTTGTGGCGGAACGAACAAAGGGAGATACTCAGGAGATATTCAAAGAGAGGTGCATATAGCAGTTGGAATGGAAGTGATAGTCACACTAAACGTCGAGACTGATCTTGACATCACAAATGGAGCTCGTGGGCAGCTGGTCGATATATTTCTGCATCCAAAATTTCAAATGAACCTCTACACGATGAGGGAGAATGGATCACAAACCTCGTCTATCCCCCCCACTTTATTCTCGTGAAGATGAACAGGAACAGAGCAGACTGATTGGAAGGTCTCAAAGAATCTATCATTCCGATTGAACCTGTCACAAAAACGTTTCGGATCGATGTGCATGAACAAGGAACCAAACTGACACGCACCATCTCGCGCAAACAATTACCTGTTACTGCCGCATATGCATCGATAGATTACCGATCCCAAGGACAAACCATCGGCCATGTATTAGTAGATATCGCATCACCACCAACCGGGGGTCTCAACCTATTCAATCTCTACGTCGCTCTATCCAAGAGTTCGGGAAGGGACACTATTCGACTCCTACGTGATTTCGATCAGAAACACTTTCAGTCTTCACACTCTCCAGAGCTAATAAGAGAGGGCGACAGACTAGTAAGGATGTTAGATGAACAAACTTCTGAATGGCGGCAAGGTATACAGGTGTGCACACTGCATACATAGGCAATTGTCATAGCCGGAGAATCCCCGACTCTCCGAAGGAGAGGAGGGCTTTGTTTTGATGATCGTCGTTCCCATACAATGCGTTTACTCTTTCCAAATTTTCGGAAACGGATTGACTATCATATCGTTTGAAACGAGAACAGTATGAGGCAAAGGATGAATGGGGACTCCCTTCTTTCTCTGTGTTGATGTAGCCCCCTTGTAAATATGCTGTCATTTCCAAGAAATTTTCGTGTGGTACGATGAGATTCAAGTCGCTCGTGGACGAATCATAAGAATCTCCCAGAAGCATGTTTAAAGTGCAGCTACCGGTGATTACCGACCATGTGTTGTGCATTATCATCACGAAACGAGTTAGAGAACCGTCAAAAAACGCTGTAAAATATGCTCGAAACGACGCTGAGGAACAAATTGGGTCTACAAGCGAATTTCGCGTGAGAGTTGTTGGACGGCGAGAACATCGGGCAAAAAGTGGAGGTGTGTGATCAAATCTTCTACCATGTCTTGCATCACGAAGACTTATTGAATATTAGAAAGGTCCACTTGGAAGACAGAAACTCACAGGAAGCAATGGGGGAGACTGGCAAGACAGAATACAAAGATTACGGCTGCGGAAGATATGTAAACACGAGGTCCTTGCACTTTGAATATTAGACTCACGAAATCCAGTGTCGTGCTACCTGCAATTAAGCCTTTATGCGGCAACACGAACAAGCGAATCGGTTGATTAGACTCACTGTCGCGGGATCGTTTCACGAGGATGGTCCTTGATTACAGTCAGAAATCAAAAGAGAAATCAACAGGAACGGCGTATACGATAAGCGGATTGCGTGACTGACCCGCAAACACAGTAGCAGAGCTATGGACAGTTCATGAAAAGGAAACGGGAAAGGGGGCGGATATCTATCCTTGCCGTCAAGAAAACGACCTGGGAACATCGACCAGAGTTTAACGAAGACGCTTCACCTCCCGAGCAAATTTGTTTTGTAAGAGACGCGATCGTCACGTGCAGGATGGGAAAAATAATTCCAAGGTGCAAAATACCTACAGCTTACTGACAGCCCGTATATCGAAGAAATAAACTGGCAGAATAAACTAAGAATTGAGTGGGGCTACTACTATGACTTGGCTGGTGGGGCCCGGAACACCTTGCTTAGGTTGTCCCAAACAACGCTCGGACTTTGAGCGGCGTCGATACCACACCATAGGCCCTTGGTCTTGTAGTATGCTGCAACA